>JAADXK010000617.1:0-18997 GCA_023337805.1 Globisporangium barbulae | reverse complement strand
CTTATCTTGTTTCGCGCTCTTGCTTGCACCATTCTTCAGCATAGCTGTCATGCACCTGTCGAAACAGAAATCGATATTTTGGTAGTTGTGAATGAAGACGTTCATTATCGAATAACATAGCATGAGCTGGCACATACCCGCTACAATGCGCGCTCTATCTCTTTCTCGATGATTACCACGCACCATTATAGTCTGCTCTACGCCGTGGCGTTGAAGAAGATCTCGCGCTGGTGGTCAGCATCGCAGAACGGGAAGAGGATATCCGGGTTCGCCTTGTCCGGGTTGAAGAGGTTCTTACCCGATGTGTACGTCACGTAGCATCCGAGCACGAAGCACACGATGACAATCACGAGCGCCGACACCTTTTCGTACATGGGAAGCGTGAACCAGAGCTTCTTGAGGTAGAACACGATCGGCAGGATGATGCAGCTCATGGTCACGGCGGAGGCGCCGATGAAGTCGGTCAGGTCCAGAAAGTGTTCTTTCAGCAGCACGGATGCGATGACGAGGATCGCGACGACGCAGATGCGCAGCACGACGTACTTAACCACGTTCGCGCCGCGATACTCGCGCTTCTCGAGCTCGTGCTCGTAGTCGTCGTCCAGCTCAATGTCGGCGCGCGATACGACTGAGGATACCTTGGAGGCACGCACCCTGAGTCCATTGCCTGGGGTCTCGACTGCCTTGTACTGTGACACCGACGCCTCGATGTCAACGTCATCGCTAGTGGAGTCCGTCTTCTTTTGGTGCATGCCAAGCAGCATGCGCTCGAGCAGGTAGAACGCCGGGGCGCAGAACACGGAGAACGCGATCGTGATGTGGGTCTGCATGAAGAGGTACGCGAGCACAGCCATGCCCTGGTCCGAGCGGAAGCCGAGCTTCGAGAGACCGGTCTCAGCGTTCGGGAAAATGGAGAAGAGCAGGTTGCCCGAGATCTGGCAGCCCACGGCCGAGTAGCCCGTGAGTCCTAGGATCAGGAACAGGCACGAGATGGAGGTCATGGTGATGGCGATCACACGCGGCATGCGCGTCGGATCGCTGTGCTGACGCTGCAAAGCTGGGATCACGACGCCGGCGCCGTATGCGAGCGAGAGGTTGCCGAACGTGTTGGCCACCTGCTTGAACGAGAGGTCTGGAGACGGTACGGAAGAGTGGCCACTCATGCCGTGCATGAGCATGCCGATGCCGATGATGTCGGCGACGAGCGTGCCCATGCATCCAGCAAAGGCAGCGCCGGCGCCTTCCTTCAGGGTCGGGATCAAGCACACGGGGAGCACGAGCAGCGCCATGAGCACGATCCAGGTCGAAGTACTGAACGAGTCGGGGAACAGGGAGTCGAGCAGCGTACCACCCAGCACGAGGAACGCGCAGGGCGTCAGGAGACAGTCGAGCATCTGGAAGAGCACGACGAGGTAGCGGCCCCACTTGCCCATGCACCACTCGCCTAGGTCGCCGTACGTCTTGACAGACTTGGGTGCGATCAGCATCACCTTGGAGCACGCCACCGAGGCATAGATGTTGGCTGTGGCCATGAAGAACAGCGCGACAATCGCGATGCCCGGACCGGCGCGGGAGAAGTTGCCGGGCATGCCGAGCGTGCCGATGCCGTAGACGCAGCAGAAGATGTTGAACGCGATCTTGGCGTCCTCCATGGTGAAGAACGGCTTCTTGGTGGCGCTCATGCTGCAATGAGTGCGTGGCGTCTGTTGTGTGAGTGGAAGGCCGCAGATTAGAGACTGAGGAGACCAACCAGAGCCACTGGAGCACGTGCACGTCGCAGATGCCTGGTGTGGGAGCGTGAGAGACCAGCAGGGTGCTAACTGATTGTGAATACCTGATCGACCGATCCGAGCTGGGAACTGGAGGCGAGATCACCAACCAACCTACACTTGAGAGTGGCAACATGACGAGCTCAAGTGCACATTTGGGCGTAAGTATTAGCCACTCATCGTTTCATATACAATTTCAAGATGTAAGTGCAAGTACCGAAATATTGTGTGGATTGTAGTAATTTCTGGACCTGCTCTGACACGTTTTGGTGTCAATGGCCTGAATACTAAACCCCTCTGAGCCTGATTGAAACGCAAGAGCTCATCTAAACTCGAGTTTAGATGGCGAAGGCTGCAAATCCCACGCGTTGATTGGTTGAACTTGGCACTCTACCTCGTCCAAACAAGTTGGAATGACTCGTTTCCACGGCTTCGCCCAAGCAAGTTGAATGGAAGAATGATGACCTGGGAGGAACGGTAGCTGAGCCGGCTATACGGCAGCAACGCGCACCCGCCAAAATGATGCAAGCTGCAGCACCAGCGAACAACAAGAAGCTGATGGCGCGTTGAAACATGAGATCAGGCGGCCATGAACCGACAAACAGTGCTGCTTGCGCGCCAGCTCCACCACCAGAACCAGCTTGGGCTGATATCATCCATGCACTTGGCCGCCAGTGCTGTCTAAAGAGCGGTCGTAGTGACGACGCCAAGAGCCTGTATTGAATTCACTGCACCTGATCCAGGGTGTGATGCGAATACTGTCCTAGAGCAACAGCTGCCTCGTGGACTCGACGGCGCTGTGATGATTGCGAGACGCTGCTCTCTTTTGCAAGACTCGACTTTTATATTCACAACAGAAAAACACTGAGAGACTGCATTGTTTCTCCGCCGACTCCGGAACGCGCTGAGTCTCTTCAAGTGCCCACAGATGAGATATCAGGTGGGGGCACATCTCATTTTTGATTTCAAAAACCACTTTCAACATTTTCAGTAAGCGTCTTTGTCTGTGGTTTCGTGTAGACACAATGTCTCATGAGGATGGTGAGATGGGACAAACCAACGAATAGCCCAACAGCATACTCAAATCAAGTTAAAGTACATTTTGGGACGAGAAACCCAGAATAACCCGCACCTTCTCATCCTCAGTTTATGCGACAGGGCAGCAGCAGGTTTAATCAGACAGGCGAACCACTTGCTTCGTCTCTTTTGAGACAAGAATCGTTCGTCTAACTCGATAACATAATAAAGAGTCCGAAATTGTATCAAAATACGAGCTTGATGTTGAGTTCACTCTTCACTCTGAGACCCCAAATGTCTAAAGGCCACCATTTTGTCTTCGTTTAACTACCGATAGAGCTTCGTGAGTGTGTCCCTTGCGCGGCTCGGAGAGTCACTCATCCCCCAGGCCTTGAACGCCGGCACGTTCTTGCGCGGCACGAAAGAGGCGCACCTTCGAAGCTGGGTTGTCGAGATTTGTAGGTCGTGCGTTCATTTATTGCAGGACTGCGGAACTTGAAGTACCGGAGCGAGCCAGAGCGCTTGAAGTATGGCTGTTGCGACTTTGACTGGCTGCATTTGGTTTGCTTTGTCTTCGATTGAAGTTGCTGTTGAGCTGGGCACGGCTCTTGCAAACGGACCGCTGGATGAAAACTGAAGCTGCGCTGTTAGACTCAACTCGACAATCAAACGAATGCTCGCCTTCGCACTATTCTCATGAGTTGATTGACACTTCCACTTGAAGGGTGCAGCGGGCGGGAGTATTCAACTAGCTTTGAGAGCGTCTAGCTTCGCGAGAGCTCAGGTAAACTGTGTCTGTGGACTTCTTACCAAAGCGCCGGAAAAGATCAGAAAGGAAGAACCAGTGCTCGTAAGTTTCGGTAGGGTACTCAGCCACCAAATGATGTAGATACAGATAACAATTGGAGTTCGTGGGACTTCAATCACCCAAGAAGCCTGATGGGATTGTACCTCCGTGCGTGATTCGTAGAGCCGCTTATCTGTCAGTCCTTTGATACCGCCACATTCTCAAGTGTGCGGTGAGAATAAAGCACACCTTCAACCTATTGCAGCTGAAATTTGTAGCGTGCGTGCATTGCAGAGTTCTCGCTTCGGAGGTCTAAAAGAGCCGTGCCCAACTCAGATCAGATCAGGTCCCAACTTCCATTGAAGTTCTGGCAAACTTCAAGCGTTCAGACTGGGTCCCGAACTTCAAGATTATGAGCAATTGGAGCTTCTTTCAACTCGACAAGCACGTGCTCGCTTTCGACTTCTCGCTCGCAGCTGGAGGGTGCTGTGGCTCCATTAGCGCGGCACATCCCGCAGCCTTTGAGGTCCAGCATCTCAGCGGACTACAACCTCTCGAAGCCACTGCGATTACGACGACGAAGCAAAGAAAAGTGCGTCAACAGCTCACATCGACCGCCATCTTACGTGTTTGTGCAACCAGGCTTATTGGACTGCATTGAGCAACTTCTATTGGACTTGGAACGCGGCAGAGTGATGAACGAACGAGATAGAGTTGAGCCGCCAACGCAACGAACGTGGGCTTCGCCTACGCCTCGTGTGAGAAGGTAGCAATGCTATGCTGACTCCGAATGCCTGTCTGATCCATCGATGCGAGTTTCATGCGGGAGACAGGAATCATCACCCAAAAACATGTAGCGGACGTGGCAGCCAGGACGAGCTCAACTCGGTCAAAGGTGATGACCAAATTTCGTTCTTAGTACATTTTTCAATTGATAAGGCTTCGAGTCAGATTGTTTTGTGGTCGTAGTAGTGTCTGCTTGATCGACTCGTTCTATGGCGTGTGTGCCTGTACGGACAACACAGCGCAGGAGAAGGAATGGTGTTGAAGCCATTCCAGATATCTCGCTCTCTCTCTCAAGTCCGCATGCAGTCAGTGCTACCTGCGGTTCCAGTGGTGCCGAACAGATCCAAGACATATGAGGTTGTCCACTTACAGCACTGGGGCACTCGATCATGAGAAGCTAGTGAACCAGAAAGCCAACGGCTGGTAGTGTCTCGAAGCAAGTGCTTGATCCCAACAGCTCCATAGAGTGCCCTTTATCTCTTGTCAACACCAACGCAGAAGCGTGAGCTTTCGAAGACGCGTGTTTGTGTGAATGTTTATCGTCTTCTTCTAATACAAACTCTGGTGGGGAAAATACATACAACTCCTAGTCTCTCTGTCTGAGGAGTGGCTTTGCTTACGCCGTGGCGTTCCAGTAGAGCTGGCGTTCGTCCTCCGGGTGGCAGAACGGGAAGAGGATTTCCGGGTTCGTCTTGTCCGGGTTGAAGAGCTGCTTGCCCGATGTGTACGTCACGTAGCATCCGAGCACGAAGCAGACGACGACCACGACGAGCGCCGGGATCTTCTCGTACATCGGGATCTTGTTCCAGAGCACCTTCATGTAGAACATGATGGGCAGGATGATCGAGTTCATGGTCACGGCCGAGGCGCCGATGAAATCGGTCAGGTCCAAAAAGTGGTTCTTGAGCAGCACCGAGGCCACGACGAGCACGACGACGACGCAGATGCGCAGCACGATGTACTTGAGCACGTTCGCGCCACGGTACTCGAGCATCTCTTCGTCCTCGTCGAGCGACACCTTCTCGATGTCGGCCATGGACACCACCGAGCCCTTGGAGATGCGCGAGAAGCGCGACGTGTCCTCAGACGGCGTCTCGACCTTGTCGTACACGTGGTCGCCCACCGCGTCCGCCTCGATGTCGTCCGGTTTGCGCTTGTGCATGCCGAGGACCATGCGCTCGAGGATGTAGAGCGCCGGGTGAAGGATGACCGAGAACGCGATCGTGATGTGCAGCTGCATGAAGAGGTACGCGAGCACAGCCATGCCCTTGTCCGAGCGGAAGCCGAGCTTCGAGAGACCAGTCTCAGCGTTCGGGAAGATGGAGTAGAGCAGGTTGCCCGAGATCTGGCAGCCCACGGCCGAGTAACCCGTACTGGCAAGAACCAGGAAGAGCACCGAGATGGAGGTCATGGTGATGGCGATCACACGCGGCATGCGCGTCGGGTCGCTGTGCTGGCGCTGGAGCGCTGGGATGACGACGCCGGCGCCGTAGGCGAGCGAGAGGTTGCCGAACGTCGTGGCCACCTGCTTGAACGAAAGGTCAGGCTTTGGGATCGCCGGGTGGCCGCTCATGCCGTGGAGCAGCACAGCAATGCCAATTACATCAGCGATGAGCGTGCCCATGCAGCCAGCGAACGCGGCGCCAGCGCCCTCCTTCATCGTCGGAATCAGCACCACAGGCAGCACGAGCAGCGCCATGAGGATGATCCACGTCTTGGTGCTGAAGGCGTTCGGGAAGAGCGAGTCAAGCAGCGTGCCGCCGAGCACGAGGAACGCACAAGGGGTGAGCAGGCAGTTGCTCACCTGCGAGAGCAGCACGAGCCAGCGGCCAGTCTTGCCCATGCACCACTCGCCGAGGTCGCCGTACGTCTTGACGGACTTGGGCGCCACAAGCATCACCTTAGAGCACGCCACGGACGAGTACACGTTCGCAAACGCCATGAAGAGCAGCGCGATGACGGCGATGACCGGGCCCGAGCGCGAAAAGTTGCCGGGCATGCCGAGCGTACCGATGCCGTAGACGCAGCAGAAGAGGTTGAACGCGATCTTGGCGTCCTCCATGGTGAAGAACGGCTTCTTGACGCCAGTCATGGTGGCTTGAGTTGAGTTAAAGTCGTCCCGGGGCGTGGCTTGCCGGCTTGGCGGCAAATTGGCAACTGATCGAGTCGATTGACCGAAGCGATCGATGTCGAAGCGCCAAACAAAAGACAGCGAGCAAGCGATCCTGTGAATCGGTGCGGCCCTGGCTCTGCGTGCCTGGCTCGGCTCTTGCTAATTGATCCCACGAACATGTTTCACACACGCATGGGGCAAAGCGGGGCAAAACGGTTGATTGGACAACTTGAAATAGCGGCGCAGTGCCAGCCAGCCAGCCATTTATGAGGATGCGCTAGATGAACAGCCAGTCGCATGGTTTAGCGTTCTGTCTTCCGTGGCATTTACAGACGTGCTCTGAGCGAGCCGGTAGAATAACGAGTCACTGATGGTGCTAGCGCAATTGATTCAGACTGCAGTCCATGGTTAAACGAGCAGGCCGCCGTGCGCGTGTATTGATACATTGGGTTGTTGCGCCATGAGCGAACCGATTGAGCAAACACGCTTGTTTGTGTGATGCCTTTGCATTTTTTCTCAACGACGACGCGCTGGCTCGTTGGTGCGGATTCTCCGCTTGAGATCTCATCTTGTGTGATAGAACTTGGTGGTTTCGTTCGATCATGGCAACGGGGCGAAAGACGAAAGGTGGCGGGCGACTCGGACGTATCATATCGCCGAGCCAGATGGCACACCCACGAGCTCAAAAGGTGCGTCGGACAGGATGCTGGTGTGAGCGTCTAAACACTCGATTGGATGACAGGATCACGTCGCGAGGATGGTTAGTACTATTTGGTGGGTGTATAGCCAAACCACACAACAGCAGCGAAACCGGAAAGGAACACTCAACTCAGCTCCTCAAGCGCATGTCGAGTCAAATCCTAGTTGCAAATTAGGCCACGCATTGGCTCGACCACCATCGAATTAAGTAGCCTACCGAGGTAGTGATGCATTTCGCCTCGCACATTTCGGCTCAAGCCAGCGTCGAAGAAGACCACACTTGTTGAATCTGTGTGGCTTGTTAAAGGCACTCGAGCTCCTTACGAACATGTGTATCGAAGCGTCTACCAACAACAAATCTCACAGGGTTGTTTCGTTTCAGACTGCAAGTGGTAAGTCGTGAGGATACGAAGCTAGCACTCTTACTGGCTAGAATGAGACTGCCGCTCAACTGTGGATAGTTCGCTATTGTCTGCTCTCTCTGAGAACCGTATCCAGCTCAGAACAAACTTCACTAGTGGCGAACGAGACTTCAAGTGCTCCGACTAGACTCATTTCTCCCCTACTTCAAGCCGATACCACAGTGTACGTGCCGTACTACCGATTACCAGATCGCATTCCTTTGATTGCGCCGCTGTCAATCGAATTCTCGCTTGGAATGCTCTGGTAGTGAGCGCTTTTTGGTTCCTCTTCCGCGGTCGGTCGTCTCAGCACACTGAGAACAGTCTTCACTGTCGATACGCCTATGCTCCACAGAAGCCTTCAGGACTAGTTGTTCCTGAAGAGCGTGCTCTCAGTTCTTCTGTGACGAATGACAGTTCCTGGCAACGTCATCAAGACGCTCATGCGATTCATCGGCCGGGGCTTTAAACCGCTCTTCCCAAAATGGACGCTGCGCTTCGAGTTCTCGCGCGCACTCAAGCGACTCTGCTCCGGTAGACCCCCAACAGGAGGATCAACAGTCCTTTTTAAGTTTTGACCCTGTATTGACTTGCCTCCACTATAAAAAAAGTCAAAAATATCTATAAAATAGAAACTATTGCTAAGGTGATTTTAACGACTATCAATTTTGTCAGGATCTTGCGGTATGTATCGGATTATAACCGGACAAACGCGATCTTTTTCTCAAAAGAGACGGAGCAAAATGTCCCGTCTCTGATTTCAGTCTGTCGCATACTTTGGACGGAAGAAACGCTGAGCAAGATGGGTCATTCGTCCTCTCGCAAGCGCAGTTTGACTTGACTTTCGTAAGCGAATGGGGCATTGCTTGCGATTTGCCCCATTTCTCACCATCTTTTTTCGCGGCTCTTGTCGAAGCAGACAAAAAAAGGGGATGCGTCAGAGCAGTTTGTCCACACGAAACAGTGCAGGTGGACACAGTAATCCTATAACGTAGTCTGGTGTTGTATTCTCTATTTAACCAGGTAGTCTCGAGGCAAATCCTTAGCATCCTCTGATGTAAACCCTCGGGATGACCAGCAAGCTGTCGCTTTGCTTTGAATGCTCTATCCAGAACTGCAGTCAAGATAGCGTGACAGCAAAGGTTATTCTCGCAATCATCACGTCGCCAGGGTCGCAGTCGATTTGTGCGGCAGGTGGTGCGGTTCACCTCACAGACGTCATCGAGGGTGTCCTGGGTGCTTACTAATAGGAGCCATCACAACAACATTATTTTGTATGTTAGCCACGGCCACGCGGTGACTCTACACTATCTCCTTGAAGGTGATAGCTTTGCTTCTCATGATTTGACTGGACCTCATCATGTTCAAACATGGTGTCATCCTGCTCTAACTGTTCGTTGATGGTCG
This sequence comes from Globisporangium barbulae, assembly GCA_023337805.1. Classification (NCBI taxonomy): domain Eukaryota; phylum Oomycota; class Peronosporomycetes; order Pythiales; family Pythiaceae; genus Globisporangium; species Globisporangium barbulae. Next base: position 10,018 of record JAADXK010000617.1, on the reverse strand, counting down.
AGAGGTATTGTATCTGATACGGTCGTGCCACGTGGACTGCAGAGCTGCCTTTCAGCTCTGCTATGGGTCATCGTATCATCTAGTTTGGATGAGATGGATACGCGGGCATCTACGTACGTATTTCGAGCCAATCGAAAGCCCATCCATCGCTCTCAGAAGACGGGACTCGAAGAGCTGTCTCTCACAGAGTACTGTATCCGCTCTGAGCCACTGGCTCCGTGCTCTCAGTGTCATCAGAGATATCTAGCACGAGCTTCTCGATCGGTCGAATGGCGCTCAACATCCTGATCTCTCTCGTGTCCGAGTGAAGCGTGGCACCTGAGCTGGAAGAGTTAAGAGACGACTGCGAGCTGCTTGGGGTACATGAGTAAAAAGGAGTTCTATGCAACTGATTGGCCTCTGAGATTTACGATCTCAATGAGGTCCCGACCTGGCTCTCATGTTATACCAAGATTCTCGGCTTGAAGAGCGTGAGTGATGGTTTGTAACTTTGACTTAGTCGTTTGGATCGCTAGATGGATGGCTTAGTGGTTGAGAGTTTCCAGGAGATAGCTTGGAGAGAGCAGGGAAAGGTTCAGAGAAATCTAGGCATGTAGCTTGAGAGCTAACTTTCACTGGGTGTGGTTGTGTGCATCTAGAGGCTTTCCACATCCACAATCCCAGACTAACTCAGTGGGAAATAAGTATGTGCTCAAGTCTTCTCATCATCGTCATCCAGCTCAACATCTGGACTTAGGATCTCTGGAGTAGAAGTGGGAATCTCAAAAGTTCCCGTATGTTCGAGCATGCCGTTCTCCTGTTCGCTATGCTCGTTAATGCTTCAGCTTGGATTCGTTTCAACGTAAGGCGTGACGCCCTACTATCCTGGTATTATTACTACAGCACAAAGTAGGCACACTGTGCGGCAGGACCGAACGGACAGAGCAGCATCTCGTTAATATTACCACTGGCTGGTGCATCATATCAGTTTGCTTGGAAGAGGACGGCATCCATGCTGAGTCAATCCGAGGCACAGCGCTCAGAGCAAAGGCTTGTCAGCAGCGCTGCCTTCTTACAGTATACACTTGAATGGTGCATTTGATGACTGGCGATTGAGGGCGAATGTGAGCTGCTTCAAGATACAAAAGGTCGAGTCGCTAATCAGACCTGTAACGAGCGACTCTTGAGGTCTTGCGGCCGCCATATCGACATCAAGGGTCCGGCAGTCCAAAGACAAACCAAGCATCTCATCTAGGCCAGTCGCCTGTTCATCAATTCCAGCACAGCCAACGCTACCCAGCCAGCGCCAGCATCATGATCCCGCCGCAGAGCTCGCTCGTCAAGTACAACAGCCCAATCCTCGTGAGTACGACGAAGGAGAAGTCGCTCAAGGCCAAGAAGCCCCTGGGCAAACCCTCGAGCCATGGCTCTACCAGCTCCAGCAACCAGGGCGACGGGTCTCCACTGCAGCAACAACAGAAACCCACGGTGTTCACGGGCAGCTACTCGCAGAGCCAATCGCAGACTGAGGACATCCTCAACTCGATCCTGCCGCCCAAGGAGTGGACCGAGGACGGCCAGCTCTGGGTCCAGTACGTCTCAAGCACGCCCGCCACGAGGCTCGACGTCGTGAACCTGCAGGAGCAGCTTGACCTGCGTCTGCAGCAGCGCCAGGCGCGCGAGACGGGCATCTGTCCTGTGCGCGAAGAGCTCTACGCGCAGTGCTTTGGTGAGCCCCTTGCGTCGCATTGCTATCCTACACTAGGTTTGGATCGTACTAATCTAGCCTTGCGCCTCGTGGAACAGACGAGCTGATCCGGCAGATCACGATCAACTGCTCGGAGCGCGGCTTGCTGTTGCTGCGTGTGCGCGACGAGGCGCGCATGACGATCGCCGCGTACCAGACGTTGTACGAGTCGAGCATCGCGTTCGGGATGCGCAAGGCGCTCATGGCCGAGCAGAAGAAGATGGAGGCGGAGCAGAAGATCCGGCAGCTTGAGAGCGAGGTGAAGGAGCTCGCGACGCAGATCGACGAGCTCAACACGCGCTGCGAGGCCGTGGCGCGCCGCGAGGACGAGAAGAAGGTCGTGGACGAGAAGAAGCACCAGGAGGAAGTCGAGGTGCTGCGCAAGGCCAACGACCAGCTTAAGGCCAACCTCGAGTCACTGCTCGCGGCCCCCAAGTAGCAGTTTTGTATTGAATACGCTTTGCATCTATTGTTCTCTTTCTCTCTTTTCACTCATACACTCACACGTTCTATGGCGCAAAAACCTAGCTTCCTGTCTCTCTCTCTGTATGTATCTATCTTGATGTCTACCTTTGCTAGCTAGGCGCGTCTCGCTTCGGTAGACACTATATTGCCCACATCAGTCAGACGTCCTCCTCTTCGTCGTCACCCTCGCCCTTCTTGACACGACAGCTCGGACCCACAGACCCGTGGACAAGCGCGAGCACGTGCTGCTCGGCGCTCTCACCCAGCGCGCGTAAGTGGTACCCGCCCTCGAGCACCGACACCACGCGACCGTCGCAGAACTGCCACGCCATCCTGGTGATCTCGCGCGTGATCCAGTAGTAGTCTTCCGACTGCAGGCGGATGTCCGCGAGCGGGTCGTGCGTGTGTGCGTCGAAGCCCGCCGAGATGAGCAACAGCTGCGGCCTGAACTCGGCCACGCGTGGCCACACGTTATCAGTAAACAGTCGGCGGTACGTCTTCGAGTCGGTCCGAGCGCGCAATGGCACGTTGACAATGTTGTTGTGCTGGCCGCGCTCGTGCGCAAAGCCCGTGCCCGGGTACAGCGGTGCCTGGTGTAGCGAGACGTACAGGATCTGCGGTTCGGACTCCACGCGCTTCTGCGTGCCGTTGCCGTGGTGCACGTCAAAGTCAATGATCGCCACGCGCGTGAGGTGGTGCCTGTCGAGCGCGTGGAACGCGCCCACGCCCACGTTGTTGAAGAAGCAGAAGCCCATGGCGCGCTGCGGCTCGGCGTGGTGGCCCGGCGGCCGCACGACGCAGAACGCGTTCCTCGGCTGGCTCTTGTTTTTATCTGAGAGCACGCGGTCGATCGCGAGGCAGACGCCGCCGGCCGCGGTCCTGGACGCGTCCAGCGTGTGGCGCATCATCACTGTGTCGTCGTCCATGTCGATATACTCGAACTGCGCATGGTACGCCTCCTTGGACATGGCCTTCGTCGTCGAGTGTGGCTTTCGACTGGCGTTCACAGCTGCAGCCTGGGACCGTGGCGGCAACACGACAACGCCGTCGTTCTCAGTCTCTCTTTTCAGTGTGTCCAGTGCAGCCATGCTCTTCTCAATCTTGGCGCCGAGGCGCGTGAGCGTGTCGACGTGGAGCTCCGTGTGGAACCGACTGAGTTGCGCTGGTGTTGCGAGCGGCAGCTCGCGCGTGACGCGGATCGCGGGGAAGCGTGCAAGGCACTTGTCGAGCACGACGCACAGCCGCTCGGGCCGCTCTGATCGCTTGGGCACCGCGTGACGAACGCACGTGTCGCTCGTGAAGAGCGTCGTCTGGTCCGCGAACACGAGCGCGCGCACCAACTGGCGCCACGTGCGACTCGCGCGCGCGCACTGGCACCAGTCCGAGACCGAAAGCAGCGAGCACGCGGGTGACGAAGCTGAGGATGAGAAGACGTGGAGGAGTAGCACGCGCAGGGCCTCGTGCTGCTGTTGCTGCAGCGCCGCCGTGCGCTCGGCCGCGTTCATCATGGCTGCTGCTTCCGGCTCCGAACGCGCGCGTGCTGTCAAAATTGAGTCGATTTGGGTGAAGAAGCCAGAATGTCCTCAGAAATACTCAGATTGCGGAAGTTCTGAGTACGTAGACTGGGCTATTTTCGCTTGCTAGGCTGCGACTTCTCTCAATGGCTAGCAGAGCTACCAGTAGCAACGCTTACAAGGCCAATGACTGGCATCAAGCTCCTTGGCTCTGCTGATCACGAGGCTGTTGATTAGAAGTTAGAGTTAGCAAAACTGTTTGGCTATGGCACGCACAACGTTCGACCATGGCTGTCTACGTGAGTTATAAAGCCTCATTAATATAACAAGCCCCACACCAGGCAACAGTGGTCCCATCATCGCCACATCTTCTCACTCTACCTGCGGCGTCGGACCACGACCACCGCCGTGCCCACCACCGCCGCTGTGAGTGCAAGCGCAGCGAGCGGCGCGTAGTCAGCGTTCTCCTCCGACATCCCCATCCAGGACGCCAGCGTCGCATTCACGCCCTTCCCACCTGAGCCAGTCTTCTGGATCTTGTGCACCGCGGTCTCGACATTCGCCTTCGCGCTCTCAATGTCGCGCTGGATCATCTTGGCCGCGATCGGGTGGTACAGCGTCTTGCTCTGATCGAATATCTTGCTGGCTCTCACGTACCCCACGGCCGTACACAAGTCGCGAAATAGCGGCCGCACGTACTTCATGCGGCCCTGCTCCTGCAGAAAGCGCTCGATCTTGGGCAGCAGTCGCGTGTCCGTGGCACGCAGCGAGAGCGTGTACCAGCGGAAGCGCAGCTCGGCATTCTGCGTCGTCGTGAGGTGGTGCTGGCAGAACGTGTCGATCGCGTCCAGGTGTGCCGGTGAGAACAGCAGCTTAGAGCCAGGTGTGGCCGTCGGTGTAGGCTTGGCCAGCTCGGCCTGCTTGAGCAACAACGTGTCCAATAGCAGGATCCAGAGCGTCGCGGGCCATTTCTTGAGCGCATTCGAGCTCACGCTCGTCCACGTTTGTGGGTCCGGACTCGCAAGGATCTGCTCGCCCAGCGAGATCGCCTGCGACGACAGCGTCGTGTCGAATTTGGCCGTCACGGGCGGCATCCCAGGCGCGTAGTACCACTTCTCCCAGTCAATCTGCTTGATTGCCTCGCGCTTGTCCACTGTATCCGTGAAGTACGCAATGAAGAACACTTTGAACTGCTCGGACGTCACGGTCTTGAATCGGAATTCCCTGATATACGCCTTGGCAAAGGCGTCAAATGTCTCGTGGCCACCAACCACTGTGCCCAGGTAGTGCAGGAAGCTAAAGCCTTTCTCATACGGGATGGACGAGAACACTTCGTCCGGGTCCACGCCGTCCGTGTCGGGCACCAGGTGCGTGTACGGATGGCTATAGCCGAATCGCTCGACGGCCTCAACGAGCGCACGCAGCCCCATGGACGCCTTGAGGTCGTACGCCAGTGGATCGTTGTAGATCCGCGTCTGAATCTTGCGCTCGAGCCACATGGTCCAGCCCTCGTTGAGCCAAAAGTCCTTCCACGTGTGGTTCGTGATCAAATTGCCCGTCCACGAGTGCGAGATCTCGTGCGCCACAACGTCCGCGAGCGACCGATCGCCCGCCAGCAGCGTGGGTGTCACGAACGTCAGACATGGGTTCTCCATCCCGCCGTACGGAAACGACGGCGGCAGACACACGAGGTCGTAGCGCTTCCAGACGTACTCCTGACCCGTGATCTCCTCGGCGTGGCGAAGAAAGGCCTCGGTCTGCGCGAACTCATGCGCGGCCCTCGCCACGACTGTCGGCTCGGCCCACACGCGGCTGCGCGGACCGAGCTCAGCGCTCTCGAGGCGGCCCACTGCGATCGCCAGCAGGTACGATGGGATGGGCACCTCTTGGTGGAACCGCACAAGGCGCGTGCCCTCAGCGAGCTCAGGATGAGCGTTGCCGTCAATAGCAGAGTTTTTGTGATTGTGCTGATGCTTGGCGGACTCGTCTGCGATCGCGCTGAGCAGCACGGTGGCCCACGCGGGCACGGTCACATGCGCCGTGTACGCGAACTTGACCGACGGCGTGTCGGGCGCCGGCACGATGCTGCGCGCATGGATCGCCTGGCACTGCGTGAAGAGGAATGGGTGCGTCTTATTGGCCGTGAGCTCCCTGGGCAGCCACTGGAGGCCGCTGGATTGCGCCGTCGTGACGTACTGCACCTTGACCTTCTTGCTGTGCGCCGCGATGGGGATCACGAGCGCGCTCCCAAAGACCTCGTCTGCTGGCAGCAGCTCAACGTCCACGCGCTTGCCGTCCACGAAGACCTCTTCGATGCGCAGGTGGTGCGTGTCCAGCACGAGCACAGGCTGCGTGCTGGCGCTGGCAGTGGTCCTGCTGAGCGCGGCCGGCGCCGGGAGGTACGTGAACGTGTACTCGGCCGAGCCCGTGAGCTGCTGCGCGGTGAAGTCGAGCGCCACGACCCAGTGCAGGTGATGGAACGATATCTCGTGCACGTTCGCGTACGAGTGATGCGTGAGCGCGGGGCACGCGCTGCTGGGCGGTGGCGCTAGCATCGACGAGATGGTGACGTTGGCTTCTTTCTCGTTCTAATGGGCATGAGCGTGCGTGTCATCAGTGAAGAATACCATGTGGTCCACATAATATACAATCTAATTTGTCTAACTGCAGTATTAAAGAGCCATAAAAACTGTCCATTTTCGAAAATGAACTTATTTTTCAGTATCAATGACACCAGTTTATACGTAAATAAAGACATTGACTCCCACTACGACGTGAAGTGGGCCAACATGACCAGCAAGCCTTGCTCGCCATCATTCACGCCTCAAACACGAGGCGCCCATGTATATCGTTCACGGCTGTCAGGTAGCAATCGTCGCTGGGGCTATTTCGCAGCCTGAGATGATCGTGCTCCGGATTCGCCATGAACCTGTGGTGGTTCGTTCGTCCACCCACAGTCTTCAACAGGAACGAGTCGCCCACACGTAGGGACCGAGTACTCAACCGGTCGAAATGAGCTCATCGCGATCCACTCCTCGTCTCGAAAGAGTCACGTGCGGCTCTGCAGAAAGCGCCCATTGTAGATCTGCTCACAGACAAAGCGGTTCTCATTCTGTTTCGAGCAAAAGCTCTGGAGCCCAAACGTCCTCGTAGTGATATTCGGCTGCAGTACGTTGGCAGCGGGCTTTTGACAAATGAGGGAATGCGCACCAGAGTCCCAGTCTCTACGCCGGTCAAATCCGATCAGCACCAGAGAGAATCCGACTTGGATGTTAACTTCCACCAGTTTGAACAGTAGTGTTCAGGTTCTCTCAGTAAGCAATCACAATCACATCTGCAAAAGACATATAGCTTAGCTGGGAGACCTCGCCGAGTTTGAAGTGCGCAGAACTGACTGACCCACGCATCAGCTCAAATACCTCAAAAACGAAATCAAAAGAAGATGTATTGAGCTGGAAAATGCAAAACCATGGCGCTCATCCTTCGTAGATGAAGCGTCTGTCGCTCAGCACCATGGCGCAGCACGACTCGTTGGGTCAATTGCGCAGCACGATGTGATCATCACGCAGGTTCGCCACGTAGATTTGGTGACCAACACTGCGTAGGAGGAACACGTCCCCAATACGCAGTGGGTGCGAGTACTCAGCCGACCGAAAAGCGCTCACTGCGACCCACTGCTCGTGAGCTGGAAGCGGAGCTGTTACCAACTGCGTGGATACCCTTGCGATATTGCCACATGCCTCAATAAAAGACCTGTCTTGCTGGTTCCACGTGAGATCATGCAAGCCAAACGTCGAAGCTACTCCAAATGAAACAGCGCGGACATTGTCGGTGTCGCCACTGGATGCAGAAACAAATCTGAATTGACTGGATCTCATGAAAAAATCGTCGCTGCTGCGGACTTGGTTATAGGAAGCCTGATCAGCATCTAGGAACTCTCTAGATGCGGCAAAACGAATCGTGTACGTGGTCTGGTGGTCGACGACTGGAAACAACCGGCTCAGCTCTGCTTCGCATCTGTAGAACTCATCATGTGTGCCTGGTTCGAGTTCAGGTATCTGGTCGCAGAGAACAAAGACGATCTTGAACTCTTCGATGGCGCTGCTAATAAGCTTCATGACCGTGTAGACCTCGTCAAACTCGAGTTGCTGGAAGTGGAAATTTGCGGGATTCTGGTGCACGAACTGAACCGCTTTCGTGTACGATTATAGGCACAAACGAGCATTTCAACACAATCCCGGAAATCCATCACGCGCGCGCGTTCAAATTCTTCGACCGGAAGTAGATGCCAATGCTGCTCCGGTGCTCAGATCCTTTCGACACACGACGGCATCGGTAGTGACGTCAGGAAAACACGCTTCATCGTGAGTGCTATCGCCTGTTCGTTGCTGAAACTCGAGTAGTAGAGCGTCGACAGCTTGTTGAATCGAGGGGATACGGTGTCGAACTACTACTGGAGGCCGAGCGCGTACTTTCGAAACTGAAAGCAAGCGGAATGAGAAGCAAAGTTTTCAAATCGACCTAGCCTGAAGAGCCGCGACATCCTTGTATTCATTTTCAAGAATTTTCTAGGATATCTCCATTCTTCCCTCCGATTTTTGCGCCATCAATCACCAGTAGCGATGACTAGAGCGAGCAAGTTCCTGTAAAGGTTTCGAGTCAATCTAGAGTTCAATTACACATGCTTTGAGAGAATTGGAAGTGAGTGCGTTCATGATGCCAAAGCGCTTTAATTAAAAACGCTTTCCAATGCTTCTGCTTGCGGGGTTTGATTTATTGAGTTGGTTGGATGCATGGGAGTGGAGTGGCAGGCTTGCTTTCTAGCTGGAGGAATTTCGAGACTGAGCTACAAGAACTAAAAGGCGCAGCCTTCAATGCAATCGAGTGGCTGGCAACCGTCGAAAGCCCAGCTGTCGGCGCCCGTAGAATCAGGAAATCGCGATTCCCTTTCTTGTCTGCGACTCTTGAGGGAATCAGCCAAACTCAAGATCGTGATCAATGGCCACAAAATTTGTAATCACCAAGAGCAACGGCAAAGCATACAATCGCGCAGTAGACCTCATAGACAAAGCGGCTATTCACCGCCACTAAGTAGTACGACTCGTTCGGATTGTTGCGAGGTGGTCCTGCTACGGGTTCGCCATGAACTTCTGGTGGTTCATGCGCCTACCGACGACAGTCCGCATTATGAACAAATCTCCCACTCACACTGGACGCGAATACTCGATCGAGCGGAACGAACTCACTGCAACCCGCTCTTCGTCCACCAAGAGCCACGTCCTGCTCTTCAAATAGTGCCATTGTGATGCTGCTCACACACGAACCGGTTCTCCAGCAGTAGCTGCAATCCGAAGTTTGTTAGTGAGCCTTCTCTTGATGTTTCACCATCGCGCAACCTTGCCATCTTCGTGCAACATTTAATTATGCCCCTTAGGTTGAACACACAACCTTCGCGCCACCTCCACCATGATCAGAAATCTACACATTCGTGCGACCTTTTACACTTGAACAACACCATATGTGCTACCTTCGCGCGACCTCCATATCGTCACCAGACCAAAAGCCAGCACCAAAAGCCAAAATCAAAGCCACATTATCGCCAATCAGAGAGAGCAGCAGCAGCATGGACATGCACGCGTGCCCTGTGTGCGCGTCGCCATACGCCGTCGAGGACGGCGCGGCCTTCGCTCTGCACGTCGTCGCCTGCACCACGCCCTCTTCAATCTCCTCTCCGTCTACATCGTCGCTCCAGGTGGTGGTCGAGAACGGCGTCGCACGCGCGAGCGCATCGCCGTTCAACGAAGAAGTGCAGAGCTGCGCGCTGTGCCACCACGTGTACGCGAACGGCACGGCCGAGCACGTAGTCGAGTTCCACGAGTTTGAGTGCTCGCGTGTGCACAAGCGCAAGAGCAAGAGCAAGGTGTCTGCGGCATCGGCGACGTCCTCGTCCTCCAAGTCATCGTTTAAAGAGGGAAAGCTGCAGGGCAAGCGGCCGCGCGAGCCCGCTACCGCCACGACAGCGTTAGCCAGTACGAAGCGTGCGAGTGTAGATGCCGCGCCAGTAAGTACGGATGCGGATATGGGGCCGACTCCAGTGCAGAAGAAGGTGACGCTCTTCCCGACCCAGTGCGCACTTTGCGGCTCGGGCGGCCGCGCACTGCTTCGCTGTGGTGGTTCGTGTGCACGTGTGTTCCACGCAGCGTGTGTCGATGAAGTACAGCCAGGTAATAGCAGCCGAGCGATTGCTTCGACTTCGAGTGCAGCTGGCTTAAGTTTGCAGTCGGAATGGACGTGCGCCGAGTGTGCACGTGGG
>JAADXK010000616.1:0-19037 GCA_023337805.1 Globisporangium barbulae | reverse complement strand
TGAGTGATGTCGCTGTGCCTTCTTGCCGCTCGCGCTGGTTGTCCTTCGTCCGCTGCTTCGCTGCCATGCGCTCAATCTTGGCGCGCTGGTGACGCCAGCGCTCAATGTTGCGGCGCTTCATTTGACGTTTTGCGGCTGGTAGAGCTGGGAAGAATCTCTCTATCGTCTCATTCATTGTCGCTTTGTCTAATGCTCTCAATACAGCAAGCTTCAGCTCGAACGAGTGTCCATCGTTCTTGAATTGCTTTGGCTTTCTGCTCTTTCCCTTCACGCTCTTGCGTCCTTCTCCTGCCATTTGCTTTGCTCTTAATGGCTTGCCGACTGCATCTACCTCTGCAGTCGCTAATCGCAAATTATTGGTTTTATGACGATGCGACAAATAACTCGTGCTGTGAAGTGTTTTACAATGCACCTTATTGATTGGCTAAATTTGCGATACGACAATTACCTGAACACGACAATTAACTCGAGTATTACGGTATGGGGAAGCACCCCTGTGGTGTTACTTTGGCTATCTTGATGTAGCTATAAATGCATAAATGCATACAAATCTGAAGTAGTTTGCAGAGCCAGCGTGCAACGAATGGCTGACACCTTTGTAAACTATCCATCTGATTGGTTTAAATGGTTGGTTGTTTCTATCTAAGGGAAGCCGTCTGACTGGCTTCTGACTGCACCGATAGGGTGCGCCTAAGTACGAGGAACCTTTTGATTCGGCCATAAAGCAACTGCGCATACTTACGTACCGCAGACATGGTTGTTGCAACGGCGCAACTTAATGTGTAACGCTCCGTTACAGCACCTTGGCCTCGCCTCTTCCTCCTTTGCCACCAGCATCTGTCGCAGCACAAGCTCTCCATCCGACGCCACTCCCCTTGCTTCCTCGCATCTTCGCTAGGCCGAAGCGCTCATCTCGCTAGGTCCTTCGGCTGCATTACTGTCCTTACCCGGCTAAGTACGCGCCCTCCTTAAAGGGTGGGTTCTTCTTGCCATCGAAGGCTTCTGAGTCTATTAATTCCGAGTAGTTGATTAGAATTCGTGGTGTCATGGTGGTGCAACCCACCCAATTGACTCACTCATGCTTGTCGTCACTCTGACTTCCGAGTTGGCTGGTGGAAGATCTGATTTGAACTCATTTGCATTGTGCTGTGCCTTCCATTCTCTCGAAATGTATGTAGCAAGCGTTGATCTATTCGGTGTGGTGCTGTCTGGTGCCAAACAGGGCACATTGTGGTCCACCATCGACTGTGGATGATGACGACGGAGATGCGTATTGCTGCCGCAACCAACTGTGACTCTAAGACGCAACCCAGAGTTCGTGGCTTCGAGTGTTTGTAATCAGACTCGCGCCCACGAATCATTCCGGTCTCACAGCGAAGGATAAGTTTTGAGTAGTACTGTACTCGGGTGGCTCGAGCTCCTGCTTCGCTCACGAACATCTCCCCAGCTGTGATCTCCGAGCCTCAGTCACTCTCAAACTCGCTTCGAAGCCCTCAAGTCCTCGTTGCTCGTCTCTTCTCAGCCCAAGTTCGACCATGAAGACCTCGATCTTGATGCTGTCGGCGGTGCTGCATTCGCGCTTGCGTTCGGAGGTGAGCTCGTCGCTAGTCAGAATGCCACAAAGTGGTGCAACTTGGTCGCGTGTCTACCAAATGACGACCCAGTCTGCGTCTCGGGCGCCAACTTCACGGCCTTCGTGACGTTCTCCAACACGTGCGAGCTCAACAAGGCCCAGTGCAAGGACCTCTCGATCGTGCTGGCGTGCAAGGGCGAGTGTACTCCAGAGGCCAGTGCCACGTGGGTGCCACCGACCCCAGCGCCGACTCCAACCACAGTGGCTTCAACGCCCGCGCCTACGGCCTGCACCAAGAAGCAGTACCCGTCGGTCTACGAGCCCGTATGTGGCTCAGACGGCGTCGTGTACCCGAGCGCGTGCGACCTGAACAACGCCAAGTGCGACAAGCTCACGCTCACAACGGGTGTTACCTGCACATTTTCAGCGGGAGACAACATCTAAGACACAGACGGTTCGTCTGAAGAGCATTAAACCTACCACGAAGTCTTCGCTTCTAGGAGCGGGGGAGCGACGCAGCCTTTATAAAGTTTGCGAAGGATTCGCACACAGCAATGTATCGATAGTTTACATACAGTGAGCCATTCATTGTCATGCACATGGCAATGGTCATTGTCTCCACTGACACCTCCTTACCTTGCGGATCGCGAGGATCAGTCGCTGGCGTTCTTCCAGGATCTGCCTCTGCTTCTGGAACGCAGCGTTTGACTTATCGACAGCAGCGCGCCACAGCTCGTGCACGCGCTGCCGCTCTTCTTCGTTGCGCATGCGCTCAGCTTCCTCCGCCTCTGGGGTCCATGGCGCATCGTCCTGAACGCAGAATCAACGCCACGTCAGCCACATAACTAACAAATGGCCACTAGCTATATACACGGAATACTCACACAGTGACACAATACTCACGCTCGCCTGTAGTTCAGCGTGCACGGCTGCGAACACGCGCCGCTTCCTGCGCTTCTGCTCGTTCTTGCGCTTGGTGCGCCATTTGCCCATGGTTTTCTTTTAAAGTGCAATAACCTGCGCGTTGCACTCGACTCGGACTATCAAATGTGGTCAAGTTGAGTATGAAGTGTTACTACTTATCTATTTTCAGAGGTTAATTTGCAAGTCTCAAGTATACTTCGTCACATATTTCAGCAATTCACAGCAAGTATTGTACACTGTATGCAATTTCACAGGAAGTGGTTTCGTGCGTTGCCCTCAACAGAAAGCCTGCACTCGCCGCCAAGAGTCATCATAGTCATGGTCAAAAAAGCAAGCGCGCACTTGTCTCCTGCTTGAATGCCATTTCAGATCCATTCGTCACGGCGTGAGAGGAGGGCGTACACGGTCCCGTGCTGTGCACTGCTGTGTCTGTCCGTTCATTCGTGAGTAGATCGCCGCCATGTTTGAGAAGCTCGTCGAATCGATCCTGGTCGAGTACTTCTCGGAATGGGTCGACGGCCTCGACTCGGAGAAGATGAAGGTCGCACTCTTCAGCGGCAAGGTGGAGCTCTGCGAGCTCAAGCTCAAGACGTCGTCGCTTGACAAGTTCCAGCTGCCACTGACCGTCAAGGCTGGCACGATCGGACGGTTGACGATGAAAGTGCCCTGGAAGCGCCTTACGAAAGAAGCCGTGACGATCCGCGTTGAAAATCTCTACTTGCTCGTCGTGTCTGCACACGAAGAGGAACTGCAGCGACAGAAGAAGAAGAACACGCAGACAGCATCAGCATCAGCAGCAGGCAGAAAGGACGAGAAAGTCGAGGAGGATTCGTACGCGCTTCGCATTCGCTGGGCCAAGCAGCAAGAAGTGCGCGTGCGCGAGCTGCTGGAGAAGAATCGAACCGAGGACGTGCCATCGAGCGACAGCTCCGGTGGTGACACGACTGCGTCCTGGGGGTACCGCGAGAAGATTCTGCACAACATCATGGACAATGTGTCGTTTGAGTTCGCGAAGATCCACATTCGGTACGAAGACACGACCCAGCTGCTCACGAAGAATCCGCTCGCGCTCGGGATCACGATCGACTCCATCACTGTCAGCACAACGAACGCAAATGGACACGTGACGTTTGTCGATCGATCGCAGTCGCACACGCCATTCGTGCACAAGATCATGGAGATGAACCTCGCTGGCTTCTATTGCGACGATACGTCAAAGGTACAGGATCTGATCTCCGTGCGGCGACGCGAGCCACTCGCATCGTCGTACATTGTCCACCCGTTCAACACAAGCATCAAGATGACCGTAAACCATGACGAGACGACGGCGTTTTCGATCCCCAAGCTCCAGTTTGTTGGTGATATTGGCTCGATCAATGCGTCCGTGACCCCAGATCAGTGTAACGACCTCATCAGTGTGATCAACTACGTCTCCACGCACGAGCTGTACCTGAAGCGAATCCATTGCCGAAGAAAGCGACCCACTGTCCCTGTGAAGCGAAACGCGAAAAAGTGGTGGCAGTACGCGTTCTTTGGTGTCCAAGTGATGTACTCGTTGCCGTCCAGGAAAGCGTCGAGTTTGTCGTCTGGTGCTGCATCTTCAGCGTTGACACGGTATAGCAAATCAAAGCCACCATGCGACTGGAAGCTCTTTGGGCTGCTGTGGAAGAGCCAGAAAGAGTACATTCGGTTGCACAAGAGACTGCTTCGTGCTGCTGCAAAGAAATCACCCATCGAGGGGGTGATAGCTGAGCGATGCCGACTCAACGAGCTCGAGGACATTCTGGATGTCGATTCCATCGTATTTTTCCGAGTATGCGCCACACAAGAGCTGGAACTGGAGGAAACTCGCAACGACTCGGCGAAGAGGCTATCAAACTGGAAAGCGCGCTGGAATTCGCGGTCTCAAAGCCAGGAGGCGGACGGGCTTCGCTCGCTCGACCCGTTTGAGAAGCAAGTGCTTTACACGACGATCAGTGAGCAAATGCATGTATCGTCGAAAGCGTTGGCTGCAAAGGAGCTCGAGCTCAAGAACTCACAAACCATTCTATTCGCGGTCGACGTGGCGATCTCAAGCATCCAGATTTCGCTGATCGAGCATCACATCTATGACAGTGCATCGACGACTGGATCAACACGCAAATTCCTACAGTTCGAGCTGCAGCAATTTGTGTTCGCTATTTTCCAGCGAAACGGCTCCAGCTCCACATCGTCAACCATCAAATCCATCCAGATGGTTGATTTCAGCCAGGTTGGCGATCCAATCACAGGAGAACGGCTGTCCCAGCCGTTATTCTACTCACTGGCATCGAGGTCTCCAGTGATTGGTGCCGCAAGTCAAGTGATGGCGAATGGAGAGACCGCCAAAGTACTCGCTGTGCCGACGTCGCAGCATTTCTTGGATCTCAAAATCGAATCCTCTGAGACGAAATTCAAGCTTGATTGCAGCTTTGAGCCTTTCCGATACATCCACAACTTGTCCGTCGCGGCGAAGCTTCAAACGTACTTTGTCGCTCAAGTCGATGTCTCTCCAGCGCTGATAGAAAACGCAGAGGATGCTCTTGCCTATTCATCTGAATGGCTGAACAACGCTGTGTTTACTGGGCCAAGTGCGCCATTAACGTCGAGCGGCGGACCAGGAAAACAAAGTCAAGGGGCATCTCCAGTGGCACCAGCTCGCACGGTTGAGTTCAGCATTCGACTACCAGAAGTGGATGTCCTCGTGCTGACGACTGACACGTCGCCGATTTTGCAAGTGCGATCGATCAATCTGGGATTCAAGAGTGGAAACCTGCTGGATACGTTCGTGTTTGCAGTCGAAGGTGTCGCGATCCTCTTTTACGATGAAGTGAGCGCGCACGAGCTGGAGTCGGTCAATGATCCACCATCTGAGTCCCATGAGTCGAAGCTGCTGCGCCACCAAGATGGTCTGAAAGATGTCCGAAAAGCGCCAAGTCAAGCAGCGATGAAAGTCAAGCAGAGCGATTACGATCTCACTCATCGGAAGTACTCGACGATCTTGAGGAAAACGCGTCTCGTGTTTCATGGAGAGAAAGTCATTGCACAGAATCGACCGTCAAAGTGGTTGATGAAGTGCACTGCACCACCGATTTACTTTACGCTATCCAGTGCGCAATACCGTCAAGTACTTCAAGCATCAGCATCCTGGGGAAATTCGAAAATGGAAGACGACGCATGCTCATCAAGTGCTTCCAAGAGCGTTTCGAAAGAGACTTCGGATTCAAATGAAGAACCGAGCAAAAAGCTCCACCGAAGCACGAGCTCATTTGTGATCAAGGAGTTTGACGATGAAGACGAGCGGTTCGGACTCTGCATCATGATCCCGCAGATTTTGATCGTGCTTGAAGGTGAAGACGCAGCTTATGGCGATGCGATTCGAGGCGACAAACAGCCTGGCCAAGCACTCAGCGAAGATCTGGCCATTGATCTGGTATTAGACATCAAGGAGGTGAATGTCGAGGCAAAGTTTTCTTCTTCTGCGCAAGCCGCTGCTGTCGATATACTCTCGCTTGCGGTTTTCAAGCGCGTGAAGAGCATTCGAAAAGACGGGAAGAAAGAGAAGGTCAGCACTGCCGAGGAGATGGCGAAAGTGAACGTAGAAATTACAAAATCCAGCGTCGGTGAACCTCAGGCTGAGTGTGAGCAGTTCAGTGAGCCAGATCCAGTCTACGATCCAAAGACAGGAGCTCCCACGAGCAAGTTGCTGGAAGTTGGACCGAAAGCAAGTTTCGTGCTTTGTAGCGCGGATCCGTTCAAAGGCAAGATCAAGACGCAACGAGTCGTGCTCTACTGGGATCAAGATCTGCTGGTCGCGCTGTTTCGCTCGTATCTTCTCGGCAACTCGTCAATCAATAGTCGCAGTGCGACCTCGAGTCGATCCTCAAGCCGCTCTTCCAGTGGACCATCACGCAGCGAAGCTACTGAGAACAAGTCGGAGAGCGACGAACATCAGTACGCGAAGGCAGCAGGTGCCGATTCGAAAGCTCTAGCAGCTCAGATTGACCCTCCTGGACCGTTTGGTCTCGAGCTGCAGATTGAGCGCTGGTTTATTTACTGCCGCCCGCACTGCACACAGTCAAACCATTTCACGCTCAAACTATGTGGGAAAGGTCTGTTTGGCGACATCACGACTCTAAAAACTCCGTACGTTGTCGTCAAGCTTCACGCGAAGGGTGGTCTCGTCTTGGAATCGTCTCGATCGGTATCTGAGATTGGTGGTTGCAGATCGAGCGGCGAGAGTGAAACTGCGTCAGGCGCCAGTGAAGACGTCTGTCAACTGCTGAGCGTGAGCGAGCCTCTTACTGTCGTCGTCGAGAGTGCTGGGTATGGCGTGTTGACCCATCGGACTGGTGCTGCCACTTACGTCAACATCCGTGGCTCTGACATTGAGCTTAATTATGTGAGCTCTCATTTCGACGTCTTCGGAGACTACCTGCAAAACCAACTCATCAGCTTCTTCAATTGGGTGAGCGTGCAAACACTGCCTGCTGGGGTGATTCCACTGGACGAGCGGACGAAAGTCGATGCAGACCTCACAAAGATCAGACTTCTTCTTCCAAGAGGAGCAATTGGTAACCCGTTCATGAGGCAAAGGAAACCCGAGCGAATGGATATGGATATCAAGCAAGTATTGATCAAGTCCAGACCGCACCCAGAGTGCCCTCGCATGGAACAGCTGCGGATCCAGGTCGATAACGTGCACATCTCCACGTGTATGATTGACTCGGACCTTCGTGCCCACACCGATGCGATTGGGTCGGTTGATGAAGCGGTAGCGTCAGCGAAGGCAAAAGCAGTTCGACTCGCATTAGAGCAGCAAATCGCTGCGTCGAAGACCAAAATGTTCTCCCACAAAGCGGTGTTCATCGAGTACGCGGCACTACCAATTGTCGAAGACGAGAAGAAAAAAAGGAGACGGAAGAGAAAAGAGGTTACAGAGAGTTCCGTGACGCGAAAGAAAGGATTCAAAGATATTGAAGACGTCGCGAAGGAGATGGAGAAGCTGTGCGGATTTGTCAAAGTGACGCTGCACCGACCGCTTGATTGGGACTATGATGGCACGCAGAATGACGCTACAACCGCCACCCGTGGCGAATCTTCGGCTGGATCGTCACCAATTAACGAGAAAAAGAAGGCTATGCGAATCGAGACGAACCAGGAAATCGATCTGGCACTGGATCTGCAGCAGCTGGAGCTGTTTGGCGGCATCCTCAACGAGAACTTTGCAGAATGTGAAATTCTACCTCGCGCAAGATCTATCGCAGCCACTGAAGATGAATACATGGACATGGATGTCCAGGTGCTCATTGGCGACGTCAATCTGACAATGCTTTGCTCAAATAGCATTGCAGACTATCAAGAAAAGAAAGCCTTGAGTCCAGAAGAACGGGCTATTGCGCTTGTGAAGCTGAAGAATGTGAAGATGCTCATCAACGGCTATTCGTCCCAGCGAGCCCAGTATCGAGTGGTCTCTTCGAAAGCTTCTCTGTGGAATGTTGATCTGGTTTCAAAGCAAGTGCCAAGTGAAGAAAGCTCTGGAAGCGCTACGACAGAGAAGATCCTGACCCTCTGTGCTGAAATGTACTCGTCATCCGATGCTGGAACTCCGGACCAGTGCATTGACATCACGGTCGATCGGCACGAGCTTTCAGCAGATCCAAACACGACTCCGATGCCACAAGATATTCGAGTTCACGTGGAAACGTGCGCATTGACTCCAGCAATCATCCACTTCGCAACGCGTGCGGAACCG
This sequence comes from Globisporangium barbulae, assembly GCA_023337805.1. Lineage (NCBI taxonomy): Eukaryota > Oomycota > Peronosporomycetes > Pythiales > Pythiaceae > Globisporangium > Globisporangium barbulae. The sequence goes on along the minus strand of JAADXK010000616.1, from coordinate 10,767 downwards.
TTTCTGTTTTGCAAGTCACAGCTTCAATTCTACACGCCTCCGCCACCGAATTCATCGAATGTGTCTGTGACAACTGGCGCAGTGTACTGCATGCTTGCAAAGTACTACCCCGGTGTAGACGGCTCAAATCGGAGCACTAATGCACCAACAGCGATGGCACAGGATGCAGAAGATGGGGATATCGCGCTTCACCTGATCCTGTCTGGGTGTTTTGTGATCCGATACAGTGATTCGGACGCGAGTTTGCAGCGCGTGCAGCTCTTTGGACGGAAAATGTCATTCGAGATCACAGCGCAATGGCCACCGAAATCGGACACGTCATCATCAATCGAGATTCCGCCATCTCCATCGCCCTCTTCGACATGCTCATTGATTTCTCCAAGCCTTCACCGCGTGTCGACTGCTTCGCGGAATTTGTCGAGTGAAGACTTGCTATCACTTGCCGACTACCGACGCGTTCTTTGTGACGACTTCGCAATCGACATGGACATGATCGACACTCTGAAGAGTGACGGCGTGATGAGAATCTCTACGTCCCTGACGCATTTCCACGCTGTGCTGTGCGTCTTTGACATGCTGATGATCTCCCAGATTGCGAACTTTGATTTTGAAGACAAGAACTTCCAGAGAAGCGCTGTGGTGAATCGTGAAAGGACCGACGTGGAGGTGAATCCAGTGACAAGTGATATTCCAGATGCGCTCAGCGTAAGCTCTAAGGGTATTTTCAAGACGGAGATCATCGTGAACATGATCTTGGAAGATGCAAGCGTGACATTCGTGCAAGAAATCGGCGAATATTTTACCCCCGTCGCCCGAATGTACACCTTCTGCGCAATGTGCAAGATCCGCTTGGAAACGCCATCAAAGACAACACCAGCGCCTCAAGAACCTCAAGAAAGCCCAGCAGTTCCAGCTTCAGACTTGGCGTCGAACGTGGTGGAAATCACTCTTCACTTTTCAGAAGACAACGAAAGCGAGCTTCGAGACGACGAAGGGATGAGTGTTTGGGGATTCAACACGCTCTTGGGATCCTGGGAACCAGTCATGGAACCTTGGACGTTTGCGCTCGTGGTGACTCTGGTCAATGATCATGCTGGAAAGGTAATTACGTCGATCGATCTGAGTGGGAGCGACGTCCACTCGCTCAGCGTCAACCTCTCCCCAAGTCTGCTGGATTCATTCTGCGCTATCATGAAGGAAATAGAGCAACTCGTGAGCGACCCACGAACGATCCAGGTGTCGAGAGCGAGCGTCATTTCATGTGGCTTCTACCTGGCGAACGACTGTGGAGTGGAGATTTCGTACTGGGTGAGTGATAACGGCGCTGCGTCGCACACATCTCGAGGGTTTTCGTACGCTCCGAGGCAAAAGCGAGTCCCCGAACTGTTGCTGCCTCGCCATAAAGTTCCGCTCAAGTTGTCCACCGCAATCTTCCACTCACTTCCAGCCGATCAAACTGTCTCTTTCAGTTGGGGAGATGAAGACTGGTACCCGCTGACAGACGTGCGGATCCACAGCGCGGGCAAATACGTGTACTCGGTGCTCCCGCGAAGCAAAGCGCCTGCAGTTGTGTCGTCTTCAGCGAAACTAGTACCGTCGGCGAAGCCTTCTCCCGTAGAACCTCTTGTGCTACTTGCGCTGTTTGACATCTCCTCCGTGTTTGGGTACCGGACCCTCACGGTGTCGTCGCTCGTGCGCGTGTTCAATGACACGGACATTGCTGTTGACTGCGGGATCCTGGCGGAAGACGGGAGATCCATCATAGAGATCGGGACAATTGAAGCGCATGGCACATGTGGTATTCCAATCACACTTGTCAAAGCCATTGCGTCAGTTCGAGTCCTCGTGAAGCCACACAAGCTCACTTCTGCGAACTCAAGTGCGGTTGGAAGATCGGATAAGCCAGCCACGGCCAATGCGTTTGATGTGAAAGACCATCGCTGGAGCAACGAGCTTTTCATCAGCGAGAAAGAAGATTGTACGGAGCACTTTGCGTCCTGTTCGCTCATTCTGGACGACTTTGACTGCAAGTGCCAGCGAATGTTCGACGGCTCCCAGCCTCTGCACGTGAGCCAGATTTGCAGAGCGAACGGGAGCTTCTTTCGTGTCTGGAACCGCATGTTCACAGCTTCGAACGCGAGCAGCTTGCGGTATTCGCAAATGCGCGTGCTCCCGCCACTCACATTTGAGAATAAGTGTGGCGTTGCTCTATTTGTCGTCGTCTTTGTGTTCAAGAAGGTTCGACGCGCTGGTGCTCAAGACCGCGAGTATTTCCACCTCGTCGCATCGGAGAAGATCCCACCGCGCAGCAACATGCAGTTCCTCGCGTCGTCTTTGCACGAAAGCACGTACTGCTCTGTCTCAATGACGGGCTTCAGCTGGAGCAAGCTGTTCTTGCTGCCGACTGTGTTCCCGCGATCAGCAAGCGTTGGCTTGTCCAATGCCAGCAACGACACTCAAAGTGGTGGTGCAGGCGGCAATGCCTCTCTATCTTCTTCAGCAGGGTCGTCTTCAACTCCTTCGGCGCCGTCATCGTCAACAAATAGCAGTATGAACGAAAGTGAAGTTCTCTGCACCTTGTCAGATTTCCGAGCCCGACAAGCGACAATCAACGTTGCCTTCGTGAGCGCAAGTCAAGAGCTTAACGCGATGCGCAAGGTGATCATCCAACCGCGCTTCGTGGTCCACAATGACACACCTTTGCCTCTTCTCTTTGAGCCACGCGCAAAGGTGAAGTCAAAGATGGCGAATGCGAAAGCGTTCTTCAGTCTGACGAGTGCTATCAAGAAGCAAGCAGCTACATGCTGCGGATCTCCTCAACTCGAAATGATCCACTCAAAGCTGAATGCACTCAACGGCGCCACGACAACTCCAGCGAGCCCCACAGCGCGTTCGACGGTGTTCAAAGGAAGTCAAGGAAGTGGATTATCTGCTGGGACATCTTCTTCAAACGTGAACTCAAGTGCGAGGATTCAGGAGGAGATGGAGTTTTTCTACTGCTCTGAATCGAATTTCCTGAACATCCAACTCGAGGGAAACACGATCCCGAGTTCCGGAGTTCAGCAGTTTCGTCTCGATGCAGCAATGGGAGGAGCGAACAGCTCTCTGCGTCTCTTTGACGAAGGCAAGAAACTCTGGTATGATCTTGTGGCGATCCTGGAGCAGATCGACTCGTTCACAACGAAAGTGACTTTTGTTGAGCGGTATCTCATTCTGAATCGGACACACCACGAGATCCTGTGCATGCCAGCGTGCGACGTCGTCTCAAGCTCACATTACGGACAGGAGCACAAACAGACTCCTGTGTCTCCTACTGCTTCTCCTGCCAGTGCAGCGGCGGTAGTTGAAACCAACGTGACACTGCGACCAAGTGCGACGACGTCGTTCAACTGGAGCTTGCGACCGGTAATCTTATCGGACTCTTGCATCCGACTGAAGATTCAGGGAGGAGGTAGCGGAGGCGACAAGAACGTAGCAGGCTGGAGGTGGAGCGGGAAGTTTTCTCTGCACGAAGTGAGTGAGACAGCTCTGAAGATGAGCAACAAGTACACCAACCAGGTACATGTTCTGCGCGTGGAGATCCGAGTGGAGTCGTCCGTCCGAGTGTACGTCGTGCTCACAAGCGAGGACACGGCGCCATTCCCCCTCTACCGCATCATCAATTCGTCAGCAAATGAGATGATCCACTTCAAACAGTGCTTCGAGGGTGGAAGTGGAGATCTGTCAGAGCACTCTACGGTGGCTGGTGATTACAATCGCGGGGTCACCCAGCGTCTGCTGTCGGGAGAGAACATCTGCTTCGGCTGGGATGAAGCGTATTTCCTGCAATCGCTTGAGCGTGTACTCGTTGTGTCGTACGCCTCCGACGCTGCGCACAGCAAGATCTTGCTCGACCAACCCGGAGAAGCCCAGCGAGTCGAGATTCCAGCGTCCAAGACCAAACCTGCGACTCATGTGTATGTGCATTGGTACCTCAACGGCGTCACAAAGACGATTCACATCCACGACACCGAGCTCCCACGCGACAAGTTGACGGGGAAACAGAACGCGCCGCCCGTGTCTGACCGCACGGAATCGTCGAGCAGTGTGATCCAGCGGGCAGCTACATTCGTATCCGAACTGAACCTTAACCTCATACTGCCGAGTGTTCTGCTGTCGGTGCTGAACAACAAACCCGAAGAGGTTTTGCTGTTTTCTGCAGAAAAGCTCGAGCTGGCGTACGCAAAGACGGTGAACGAGCACGACCAATGCGAAGTCAAAATCGGCTCCATCCAGCTTGACAACCAGCTCGAGAATGCCGTGTTTCCGGTCATCTTCACTCCAGTCCCATCCAACAGCTTCTCGACGATTAGCTTCATCGATTCACCTCGCAAGCAGTCGAGACCGATGACGCCACCGACGCTGCAGGAGCGTAATAGATCAAATGCCGATGGCGGACGCACCGAAGAAGATGATGACGACGAGCGTTTTCTCCACATGTCGATCTTCCGGCTGAGCTACGGCGACGACGTGGAGTACATCAAGTACTTCTCGGTCATGCTTCAGCCTGCTCGTCTTCAGATTGACGACTTCTTGATCATCTCGGTGGCGTCTCTGTTCACAGATTGCATGCAGGTGGTGCTGCGCTACTATCCACAAAACAACACGGAAGCTGAGCTCCGAACTGGATATAATGCGTCGACACTGCGGCGTGGATCAGCAGCAGCAATAAGCGACGGGATGGTTCACTCAACAAATGCCTCCTCAGGAGATGCAAGCATTGCGAAGATCCCGCCAATCGAGCGACGGATGTATATTGAAACGCTGCAGCTCCATCCGATGAAGATCCACATCACGTTCCAGCAAAACAACCTGAGCAAGGCGACGTTTTTCGACGACCAGGCAACGATCCTGCTCCCCATGGTGTTCATGATCCTCAAGTCGAACCTCATCAACATTGACTGCGCGTCGCTCAACCTGAACGCGCTCCACATCTACCACTCGTTCACGACGAGAGCGTTCATGTTCTCGACGATCCAGCAGCACTACGTATTCCAGGGCATTCTCCAGATCTACGCACTCGTCGGCGCAGCAGACATCCTCGGAAACCCCATCGGCCTCGTGACGAACCTGGGCACTGGCGTCAAAGACTTTTTCTACGAGCCGGTTGCAGGAATGGTCAAGTCCCCCCAAGAGTTCGTGCTCGGGCTTTCACGCGGCACAGCGAGTCTGGTGAAGAACTCAGTCTACGGCACGTTCAACGCTGCGAGCAAGTTCACCGGCACGCTATCCTCTGGGATCGCAGCTCTGTCGATGGACAGCAAGTACATCAACGAGCGGAACACTCGCAATCGGCAGGAGGTGCCGACGCATTTCGGCACCGGTCTTCTTTATGGAACAAAGCAACTCGGCCAGGGCATTCTCGCTGGCGTGTCGGGTGTTATTACAGCGCCAGCAATGGGGGCGTACAACAACGGACTCACGGGTTTTGTCGAAGGCATGGGCAGAGGGCTGATTGGAGTGGCCATCAAGCCGGCAGCTGGGGTTCTGGATCTGGCCGCACGCACCACTGCTGGCATCACGGCGACAGCGACGGTGTTTGACAAGAAAGCCAGGAACACGCGCATCCGCTTGCCGCGCATGATGCACACGAGCGACAAGCGCCTTCGCGTCTACTCTGGAGATGAGGCCATGATCTCGCAGCTGCTGCACCGACTCCCCCAGAAGCTGCTCCAGAATGAGCACTACGAAGCCCACGTCTTTTTGCCGCAGAATCGCGCCGTGATCGCCACCTCGCACCAGTTCCTGCACGTGGACTTCAGTTCGATCGCAGCAGCTGCCATGGGGCCATCACCGCCTCGCATCACGTGGAAGTATCCGCTCACGAGCTTGTGGGGAGCTCAGAAAACGAACCGAGGCGTGAGTGTCATGATCGGCACTGCGATCAACGTGCAGGTCTCGCCACACATGACCACACTCGTGACCAAGAGCTCCATGTCGACTGTGCTCATCCCGCTTCGAGATACAGAGACCCTGTTTGCAGACCGGATTGTAAAGTGCGTCGCGGAACTGGTCGCAAGGCAGCGAGAGCGCGCCACGCCAGCCACAGAGACGTACGCCGCGCCGCCGCCGCGCAACTCGATCGGACTCGTGCTGGAGCCCGTGCGCGAGAGTGCTCAGGTGCAGGGCTACGAGGGCTCGGGCGGCCAGGTCGTCGACGTGTTCGTGGGCTCGGCGTGCTTCCGCGCAGGAGTGGAGGTCGGGGACATTATCGTCGGCTTTGGCGGCAAGAAGCTTGAGCGCGGCGACCATGGGAGCGCACTGCGGTACCAACTCTCGCTCATGAAGAAGGGCGACACGCTCGAGCTCACGATCCTACGCAACGGGGAGACCAAGACGATCAATGTCGCTGCCGAATAGATAGGCGCATGTACTTTTCTAAAACCAGAATCCAATTAATTACGAGCTAAATGATCAATCACAGCGCGTGTGATGGGCACTTCGATCGTACCCGCTTCCGCAGTCACTTCATCCATCAGATCTCACACTCTCTATCCTCCTCTCCGTCTCTTGTATGTCCCTCAAACAACAACACGCACACTCACTAACGCACTCGGGGCTTCACCGGCTGCTTCACCTGCTCGTCGTCGCTGTCGTCGTCGCTCGAGAGCATGTCAATGCTCGCCTGGATCTTGTCGAACGTGCGCTGGAAGCTCGCGTCGTTCTTGTCGCCGCCCACGAGACTCGTGATCTTGAGCGTGCTGCCAAACGTCTTGTACAGCGACCGGGCGGACAGGAGCGGATCTTCTTCTTCCTCTTCGGATTCCACGTACTCTTCGCCTTCAGATCCGCTGTCAGGTAGGGGCGCGAACTGCTTTTTCTGGAGTGGTGGCGACACCTGCTGCTGCTGCGACGAACCAGTCTCAGCGACTGCGTGCAAGATCGATCCGTCGAACATGTCAAACTCCGAGTCGCGGTCCGCATCTTCAATCCAGTCCTCAGCGTGACTGTAGTTGTTGCTGCTTGCCGCCTTGCTTTCGTGCTCAGGCTCGATCTTGTCTCCGTTGGCAGGAAGCGCAGGCGCGCTCAGTTTGCGCATCAGTTCTTTCGTCTCCTCGGGGCTGCGAGTCGGCACTTCGTACGTCGCGGTGGCGGAGAACCCCGCCATCGACCGTGGCTGCTGGAAAATCGGCGGGATGTCGTCCGAGTGTGCGCCAAAGAATGACTTCGGACCATTGTCCTCCTCAATTTCCTCGTCCATCTCCCTGTTGCTGGACGCACCGGAATCAGAAATCGTGACGAACTTTCCTCCAGTCGAAGACGCCTTGGAATACGCACTGGCGCCCTGTTCGGACACATTCTCTTTGTTGGCGGACGCGTTGACAAAGCTGCCGTTCCGGGAGCTCGACGTGGAACTCGCGTAGCTGGGCGGCGGCGGTCGGTTGCTGTCCGTGTAGTTAAACGGGATCGTCTCGGATCGCTGAAAGTGATGGTGCTGTCGCTGTTGGCCGCTGTTGCGGCTCTGTCGTGAGTCGCGCGGCTTGGCGTACAGCGACGGAATCCCTTCGTACGAGTTCGTCGGCGACGTCACGTGAGAGACAGCTGGACGCTGCTTCGGAGTGGCTGGTGACGACCGCTCGTCTGCAAATCTTTCTGAACCTTTTTGCACAGATTCGTCTCTGCTGCCGTTTGAACGTGGCTGGCTTGAGCTGCTGCTCTTATCAACGTTTTCGAACGACGGGCGCCCGTTCTTCATGAACCACGCCTGGTCGTGGAACTGGCGCATGTCCGAGTCCAAGAAGCTAGTGTCACATATCGTGGACTCCAGGCCGAGTTCCGAGTCGCGTAAGTCGAATGCGTGCCCCGGGTGCGCTTCCGACGTGCTCTCACCGATCGGTGTCTCCGTCGTGGCATTAGAGGTCTGCTCTCGCTTCACATCCGGCTGCTGCTGGTGGAACAAGGAAGACGACGACACCAGCAGGGAATCGCGACCGAGCACCTCCTTCGTCGCCTGATGCGCGGACGGAGACGGCGGCGGGAGCGCTGGCGTGTTGGAAAACTCTTGCGCTTTCGTCTCTTCCTGCTCGCTCCGGCCCGATGCAAGCGACGACTGCGGACCACTCAGCGCAATCTGCTTCTGGATCCTGGCGATCTCGGAAAACGTCTCTTCTTCGTCTTCCGAACCCATCGATGCCTCCGAGTTCTCGTCGTCTTCAACATCGTTCTCGCCGTTGTGTTCTTGGCTTCGTCCGTCAATGTCTTCCGAGTAGTAGGAGCGCGGTGGAGGTGGTGCCACTGCTTGGACTGCTGGAGGGGGAGGAAAATTGTAGAGATGGGTTCGTTCGTCGATGTCATCCGAATAGTAGGACGGCGGTGCGTCTTCTGACGAGTGGGGAGATCCAACGCGGCGATCTGAGCGGCCGTCGGTGTCGTCCGAGTAGTACGACGGCGGCAGCGGTAGCGGTGCAGCTGCAGCAGACAGACGGCTGTTCGATTGGCTTCGGTCTCCACCATGGTACGGCACGTAGTTGGCGCTCTGTCTCTTCTCCTCTGCGTCAATGTCAATGGAGCTAACAGACGATTCGGAGCTCTCCGAGTCTCGGCGCTTGCTCTCGGAGCCTCGCAGACTGTCTGGGTACGCAGCCGGCAGGGGACCAGACATGGTGTACTCGTGATTCTCATACGACGACGGCGGCATGTGCTGCTGTTGTTGTTGCTGGTACTGCTGATACGCGCCGTTGTGGCTCTGCCTGTGCTGCTGCTGCTGTCTCGATACGGCTCGCGAGGGCATTGGGTCTTCACGTGACGTCGATCTCGAGCGCGACTGCACGTTCCTGGACGACTGCCCGTACTCGCTGCGGCGGTTGTACGCGTAGTCGCGAGGCACGGACTGCGGCGCAGAAGCAACGTACGGGCGATCGAAAATGGACGCAGCCGAGGGCGGCGCGTGCTGCTTCGAATGGTAATGAGGAGGCACATACGAGATGGTGTCTCGACTGTACGGGTCGAGCACGCTGCCTTGGGTCGGGTACACACCCAGCTGCGACGGCCGCAGCGGCTGGCTGCTTCGTACTGGGGTCTGATAGTACATCTCTGCCGTCATGGGTGGACCGCTGGGTACGCGCGCGGACGATCGTTGTCGCTGCATGGACTGCAGGAAGATCTTTGTGCGCCGCTGTTGGCCCGCGTGCTCCGCCATCTCTGCAGCAGAAGACGGCACTTGGGTCAGGAACGACGCGCGCTGGTCGTCCTCGTAGTACCCGAGCAGACTCATGGTCGTCGACGTGCGCGACTGCTCAAGCATCGGGATCTGCGACTTGGGCACGGTCGTGATGAGCTGGAAACAGTGCATGCACACGCGCAGCTTGACGGTCTCCATGAACTTGGCGTTCTTCACGTCGAACTCCTTGCTGCAGGCGCCGCAGACCACTTCGCCGCACTTGCGGCAGTTCATCTTGCGCAGCAGCAGCAGGCTGAAGCTGTCCTGGCACACGGTGCAGCGCGAGCGGTACTTCTTGGGCACGAGCTCCAGGTCGCTCAGGTACCGCTGTTCGTTCAGGCGCTTGTTGCGCATCATCGTGCGGATCTTGGCCACGAACGCCACGCGCTCGCGCATAAAACTGGGCGACACGCGCGTGTTCTTCTTGAAGTTCATTTGCAGCATGTGGATCACGTCCACGTAGCCCGGTCGGTCCGTCTCGACGACGATGATGCCCGAGTGGTAGAAGCTGCCGCGTACGAAGCCGAACTCGCGCGTGAGATCGTCACAGCCGGGCAACTTGATCGAGTGGAGGCACATGACCCAGCCCTTGCGGCCGTGCGAATCCACGAACTTGTCCTGGCACTCGAGGTAACAAAAGTCGCGGTCCTCCACGCCGCGCGGACACTTGACGGCGATCCACTTGGCTGTCACTTGGTGCAACGGCTTCTCCTTCGTGCGCGGACTGAGATTGTAGAGCACGATGGCGTCGAAGAAGAGCTCGCGGTTGTCCATCGAGAACTCCTTCATAGCGCGCGTGGTCGAGTGGTCAAAGAGCGCGGCCACTTCCTTCACGCTCGCCGCGACGCTCGTGACGCCGCACATGCTCACGAGGTCGGCGGTCTGCGTGGCCGCGCCGCGCGGCTGGCCCGCGTAGATCTGCACGTCCTGGTACTTCTCAATGTGACGCCACTGCACGGGGCCGCCCGTGCTGCGCGCGCGCTCGACGACCTCCTGCGCGGCCTCGCACGACTTGCGCACCAGATACGATTTTTCTTTCGCCGACAGCAGCGGCGTCGCGAAGTAGTTCTCACGCAGTGGCACCCACGTCATGCCTCCGTGCGACGGGCGCGCCATCCTAGCAGCAGCAGCAGAGGCTGGTGATCTACAGACACGTAAATAGAGAGCGCGGCGCTCCTTCCACTGCTCTGCTCGTCGTGCGGTACAGCTCCAAATGAAAAATAGGCAGACAATTTGACAGTCTCTCTCCCAGACTGATTTGTTTGTCTGTTTGTTGAGAAAAAGAAGAAGGTGAGGATGACCAAAAAGGGTTCGTTTTTGAGCTCTTGGTTCTTCAGTTTATACTTGTGTAGCGGATGTCTGTTTTGTTTACGCGATATGGATGAATATCATTACAGTACAGTCGACTCTCCGAGTAGTGCGATCGACAAACAATTATACCCTTCCAAAAGTGATTGAATTTGTCATGCCGATGCCACTTGTGTTCAAAAAATTTGGCGTGCAATCGTCATTTCGACCACAAGGTAGCACGCACGAACGCTCGAGCACTATCAATCATGACCAAGACG
>JAADXK010000615.1:0-19076 GCA_023337805.1 Globisporangium barbulae | reverse complement strand
GAGACCCAGTAGCGGCTTAGATGTAGTGACAACGAACTAAGGACCGCTCGAAATGAATCACTTTCCAATTTGCCTTCTACTACTCAAGTCTCCTCCTCTCCTCTCCACCTCCTTACAACAACCGTTCGGCGCATCGTCAGAGAAGCGCAAACCGGCCAGTACAGCTCGTCTCAGTTGGTCCGAGCGCTCGACCTCACGGTTTCTGTTCGCTCGGTTCGTCGACTGCTTCCTCGTGAAGATACGCTGTGTTACGTCAAGCGCAAGAGCAGTCCCGTGCTTATGAAGGCGCACAAGATGGCGCGCCTCGAGTGGGCTCGAGTGTCGGTCGTTCTCGGCGCTCAGTGGGAGTCAGTGATCTTCTCTGACGAGAAGACGTTCAACCTCGACGGCTCAGACGGACTCCAGTATTACTGGCACGACCTTCGCAAAGAGGAGCATGTCTACTCCAAGCGCCAAGCGAGTGGCGGATCGGTGATGGTGTGGGGAGCGTTTTCGGCCAAAGGAAAGTCGCGTCTTGATGTGCTCTCCGGACGACAGAACAGCGAGGACTACGTCAGCACGCTGCGCAACTACTTGTTGCCGTTCACCGCTCAGTACCACCCGGGAGGTTTCACGTTTCAGCAAGACAACGCCTCCATCCACCGATCTCGCTTCATGACGCAGTGACTTGATGAACGCGGCGTGAGCATCATGAAGTGGCCGGCGCTCTTTCCAGATCTCAATCCGATTGAGAACATCTGGTGAATGCTCGCACGCCATGTGTACGAAGGCGGGAAGCAGTTCATGACGAAGACCAACCTCCAGAACGCAATCTTCCGGGTTTGGGATGAAGTATCCCCCGAATATACTGATAGACTGGTTAGATCGATGAACAACAGATGCATAGCGATTTTCGAGTGCAAGGGAAACAAAACACAGTATTAGCAACCACTGAATCGCTTTTAAGATCAATCAATACCAATGTTACCAGCTCGGTCTTATACTTATGTCCACCCACAAATAGCGTTATTTTCTGACGCTGTCAATTTTCGTTGTTAGAGGTCGAAACGCGCACCACAAGGGGGACTTCGGTATGGGAGTGAAGTGCTCAGTTTTCAGCTCCATTCATCAACTTTTGCGCTCTCAGTGCTCGCGTTCGCGGTAGTCTTATAAATATGGCCAGCACTGTATTTGAATTATTTACGGATATAAACTACCAGGAAACAAAAGGACAATATGCCTAAAAAGGACTTTATGTGTTTTACCGGTTATTAAAATGCTTTTTATCAAATCGGATTTATTGTGACATAAATTCAATTTGATTTGTATAATCAGATGGTACAAGTGATCTAAATCGGTACCGAGTTTAGATCAGTTGTGGGTCATTGGTTGTTTGCAACCCACAAACCAAAGATCCGAATCGCACTTAGTCGAGTCACTCGCTGTACTTTCTTTCCCGCGAGCGATTTTTGAATATCCAAACCAATCCAAGGCGAAACTGGCAATAATAAAGCAAGCCATCCCACGTTCAGCACATCCATCACATCCATTCGGTCGGACGAACAAGACGAGCACGTGAGCAATGGTGCTGAAGACCGCCGTGGACGCTGAACTGGCGCTGCTGCGGAGGCTGCGCGCGCGCCGCAGCGAGAAGGAGAACTCGTACGAGAGCCCATCGGCCAAGCTGCGCAGCTCCGCCGCCACGAGCGCCACCACGACCACCACCCGCAGCAGCGGCGCGGCGACCGCAGCGTCCTCTTCGCCATTGACGCTAATGCGCCCGACGACGCGCTCGAGTTTCACGAGTATGGAGAAACCGCAGCGACCTGCGCTGCCGCCCAGTGTGAACACGCAGCGCGCATCGTCGCCAGGACCACCGCCTACGCCGCTGCTCTCGACAGCAACGACGAGAGCCTCGACGATTGGACTCGTGCGGCCCGTGGAGAAGACTGCGCGCCAGAGGGAGCGACTTGTAGATAGTAATAAAAAGCAGCAAGAAGAGCAACCGCAGCGACAGCTGACGCAACACAAGCCCCAGCAGTTGGCGCAGGTCCCCGAACGGATCTTCGAGTGCGTGCTGGATGACGACGGATGTGTCACCACGCGCTGCTTCATCAAGGGCAAGTTCTTGGGCAAGGTGCGTAGTACTCACTGTCACCGTGTTGGTGTACTTCTCGTCAGCAGCGACCCTAACATCACATATTCATCCTGCTCATGTATCTGTGCCTATAGGGTGGCTTTGCGCGCTGCTACGAGATGACCTGCGAGGAAACTGGGATCAAGTACGCTGGCAAGATCGTTGCCAAGAGCTCGCTGGTCAAGCCCAAGGCCAAGCAAAAAGTCAGTCGCCATCATCTTATCCTTTGATTCGTCCATGCTTCCATTCGTGAGCTCACAGTTGGCTTTTGTTTCTGGCAGTTCACATCCGAGATCAAGATCCACAAGTCGCTCAAGCACCGCCACATTGTGCAGTTCGAGCACTTCTTTGAAGACGCCGAGAACTCGTACATCCTGTTGGAGCTCTGCAGGAACCAGGTATGCTCTTGCTGCCAGTGAGTGATGATCTTCGCTCTCGCAACAGACTTGTCTAATGTTAGCTTCTTTGCCTGCTTGTCATGATGGAAACAGTCGTTATCAGATTTGCTGCGTCGCCGCAAGCGCCTCTCGGAGGGCGAAGTGCGTTTCTACATCCGACAGCTCGTTGAAGGAATCGAGTACATGCACAAGAACCTGGTGATCCACCGCGACCTGAAGCTCGGAAACCTGTTTTTGACGTCGGAGATGGAGATCAAGATCGGCGACTTTGGGCTCGCGACCAGACTCGACAACCTCTACGACCGCAAGCGAACCATGTGCGGTACTCCCAACTACATCGCCCCTGAGATCCTCAATGGCCAGCGAGGGGATGGCCACAGCTTCGAAGTTGACATCTGGTCGACGGGCGTGGTCATGTACACGCTGCTGGTCGGTCGCCCACCATTCGAGACAGAGGACGTGAAAGACACGTACAAGCGCATTCGAGCAAACCAGTACGGGTTCCCAGAGGACACGACCGTGTCCGAGAGTGCTCAGGCGCTGATTCGAAGCATCTTGAGAAGCGAGCCACACCTGCGACCGTCGCTGAAGGCGATTCTGGCACACCCGTTTTTCAGAGATGAGCCCATTCCTGCCTCGCTGCCGAGAACCGCGCTCTTGATCACCCCGCCGGATTGTAAACGGAAACCAATCCCCTCAGGAGAGAACCGAGCGAGTGCTGCAAACATCAATTCAGATCAGCTGCGAGCGACGCACCCGATCCCACTTGCACCGAGAAGATACCCTTTGCGCAGTCGAGACGTCAACGCCCGGAACAGTAACAGCGAAGAGCACCAGCTAGAAGAAACCAGAGCAGTGCCGCACAGCAGTGCCAAGCCTGATCTCAAGCGTGATGTGCCAGCAAGTCTGACTCGAAACACACGGTCAGCAGAGTCAACGTCGCCTCCCCCGATGCCGTCGCCTTCATTATCAAGGAAATCGGAGGAACGAGCAGCCGTCACGCAGGACCCACTCGAGACAATCTACTCCACTCTGGCTCGCTTCTTCGATTTGGAGGAGAAAGATACGCGTGACGAGAACCTAAACCAGTATTCTTCCGCGAGCAAAGTGGTTGCAGCCGCGAAGCGCTTAAAAGAGATTCGCGCGGAGACCGACGACATTCGACACAGCAAGACGCTTCTTCCGGCAACACTGTGGGTCTCCCAGTGGGTGGACTACACGTCCAAGTACGGCATGGGATACATGCTGACGAACGGGTCGTCCGGTGTGTACTACAACGACTCGACAAAGGCGATCGCGTCGCCAAACGGACAGTTCTTCGAGTACCTGGAGCGACCGTCCGATGTTGCGAATGCCATGGAACAGCGTGTGCGGTACTCTGCAGGCAAGCACGACCCGTCGCTGGCGAAGAAAGTGACGCTACTGAAGCACTTCAAGAGCTACTTGGTCGACGGACGCGCTGAGAACGAAGAAGCAGGGGTCTTGGAGAGACAGCTTGCTGATCTGATGCACCCTGAGACGGAGCTGGAAGCGATCGAGCAGGGCAAGCCGATGGAGTTTGTGAAGAAATGGGTCAAGACGCGCCACGCGGTGCTCTTCTGCCTCTCAAACGGCACGCTCCAGATTAACTTCTTCGACTCGTCCAAGCTGCTGCTCTCCGGCGGCGGCCGCGTGGTGACGTACCTCGACAAGGAGGACGAGCTGGCGGTATTCTCGACGGCCGTGGTGGTGCTCAAGAGCGAGCGCCCGGACCTGCTCAAGCGCCTGCGCTACGCCAAGGACATGCTGCAGCAGATGCTTCGCGTGCAGGTGACGAGCACCAGTGGTAAGTGAGTGTCTTACAAGCAACTGATAGTGTGTTAGAAGCGCAGGTGATGAAGATTAGAGAGCTCTGACGGAAAGAAGGCAATTGTACAAAGTAGCGAAATAAACGACGCGTGTAGTGTATCAACAGAGTTGTGTGAATGAAGAGAACAAGATCACGAGAATGCCACCCACGCCCAAACTCTTCTCAAAACTGGCTGCGCGGCGTCATCCGCGTCGACCGCACGGCGTTCGCGCGCTCTTCCTGGATCGAGATCTGCAGCTCCATCATGGCCTTGGAGAGCTGCTGGACCTGCGCGGCGAGGTCAGCGATCACATTCTGAGCCACCTCGTTGCTCTTGGGCTTCTTGCTCGGCAGCTCGTAGCGAATGCCGTCTTCCAGGACGCCGAGGCGGTTGCCGCCCGGTCCGTCCGGCCCTTCATCGATGTCGTCCATGTCCAGCGCCGACTTCAGGAACAGCGACTCCTCCAGCGCACTCAGCTGCAGGTTGGGCGTCTCGATCAGCGCTTCGATGAACGTCGTGGCGTGGTACTCTTTCACAGCAGAAGCAGTTCGCGGATTTGTCGCTTTGGCGCTTCTGGATGGCGAACCGGTAAATGAGTGGGACGACGAGCCCGGATGCACCGAAGAGCTTCCTGTGCCGCCACCTCCGACAGGGATGCGTCCGAGCACTTTCTGCACCACGTTGCGGGCGTCTGTCCCGCTGGGCAGCACGCGAAGCTTCTCGGTGATGTTGGCCATCATCGTGCGCTTCATGTTGGAGCGCTTCGAGAAGAGGTCAGCGCTGCTGCTGCCTCCTCCACCCATTTCTCTCTGCGCCAGCACCGCACTCATGTTGTTGGAGCTCTTGGACGAGACTGTGCGCTGCTTGCTCATGAGATGGCGCATGTCCACGCGCAGCAGCCGCTGGAACGTCCGCTCGCGGTCCTTCGTGCACAGCGCCTTCTCCATGCGGATGATCGCCTGCGCGTGGCTCTGCAGCGCCTCAGCCTCGGCCGACTCCCACACATCCGAGTACGTCGTGGCCATCATCGCGATGAGGATGTTGAGCAGCACGATCACGACGCTCATGAGGTGCACCATGAGCAGCCCGACGCTCGCGTGCCAGATCCAGCCGGTCGTGGCGTTGAACGTGTCGAACGTGATCTGGCCATAAAGCATGAGGAAGACCGTGATGAACGAGTTCGCAAAGTTCTCGTAGCCCGTGCTGCCACGCAGAAGGATGTAGAACGCGCCGCTAAAGCCGAAGAGGAAGACCGCGTAGAGCAGCAGGAAGCGGTAGACGTCCTTGGCCATGTGGGACATCATCGCAATCAAGAGTCCACTCTCGGTGGACATTTGCAAGAACTGGAGCAGGTTGAGCCAGAGCGAGACGATGATGAGCGCCAGGAACGAGTTGCGCACTTGCAAGAGCGACGCGACGAACTCGAGCGGGATCGTCGTCATCGTGGCCACGTACGTGACGATGTTGAGCAGGTTCCAGAACGAGAAGAAGTAGCTCTTCGCACTGCCACCGAGAAACTCGTTGCGCTCGACACGGAAGAGCAGGTACGCGCTGCAGATCCACGAGATGAAGCGCGAGAACGCAACCCAGTAGTCGAACGTGGTCGCCAGGTGGATCCAGTCCGGGTCCGCCCACACGGTCGGCACGTAGTACGCCACGAGCAGCGTGCAGTATGCGCTGAACTCGCGCCGGAACATGCCCTTTGCAAATGCCTTCCACTTGGCCCTCACGAGGTACCGCATGATGCGGTGCGATAAGATGTCGCGCGCGTTCGCGCTCTTGACCGCGAGTGCGAGCGCCGTGTGTTCGACTGGAACGCTCGGCTCGCCGTAAATGTAGCGCAGGTTCGAGTACTTGACGGCTGCGTAGCCTCGCTTTGAGTGGTTCAGTGCCGTCGCGAAGGTGTCCAAGTACGTTGAGACGGCGCCGGGCGTCTTCTCCAATAGGAACGCAAAGAACTCGTTGTCCCACTTACCCGACCACGTCCCTGGCTGCGTGAGCAGCCACGTGGTCATCTCGCTATTGCCCACTTCCACTGCAGCTCGCAGCGGTGTGAGCTGCACCATGGGCGGTTCACCGCCATTCGCGACTGCTTTCGCCTTGGCGTGTGAGTGCATTGGCGAGTGCGGCGGGAGCAGCACAGACACTGCGAGGTCCGGGGTCGCGCCGCTCGCGAATAGGACTTTGCAGATCGGGATCTGCCCTTCCTGGGCGGCTTCGAGCAGCGGTGTCCATCCAGAAGTATCCTAACAAACAGCGTGTGAAGTTAAGACCCACTCAATGTATGGCTCACGAATCTCCAGCTTCAACGCACCCGAGCGTCCGGCGGGATGCCAGCGCGCAGCAGCTGCACCACGAGATCCTGACAGTTACTCCATCCAGCGATGACGTGCAGCAGCGTCGATCCGTCGGACTCGCGCCGGATGAGCGCGTTCTCGATATCGTCCAGTGCGCCTTGTGGGTTCACACTGCACGACCGACACACCCACATGCGTTAGCTCCCATCTCAACAGTCGCGTGCGTCACGATTGAGCACAGACACTTCAAGGTAGAGAAAGACGCACATGATCTTGGCGACGACCTCATCAAAGTCGGCGTTAGACACCGTCTCCCACTCAATGGCGCCTGCATCGTCCTGCAGCTGCGGATCGTCACTCAGCGCGCCGGCCGCCGCTGCTTGCTCCATTCCCATTTTGACACGTTGATTCGCAAGTGATGAGCCGCTGCGTTTTCCGTTTCAGAACTCAGTACCGGTATCAGATCGGTATGTGGTTTCATCACCCATTCACCCAGTGCAAAACGGCAACCCGATTTAGATTACTTCCACCCGTTGAAACAAGCTACGAGAGAATATATATTGGTAAAATAAATTTTAAAAAATTTAAACACAGTATGATTGGATAGTAGCACTATAGACCAATCAAAACATGGAAGGAGTGTAAACTAACTGAATAAAAAACGCTCCCTTTCCTTCCATTCGCCCAGAAAGCGAACCGGCGGACCAAAGCGACGACAGAGAAGACGACGAGCTGCGAGCGCCTGCTGCGTGTGTGTGGATCTCGATCTGCGTGTGTCTGTGGGTCTCGCAAAGCAGCACTCAGTCGCCACAGTTACCCCCTCCCTCCTTCCTCCCGTCTACGCGCCCACGTGACTGCTGTCCGACTCGCGACGCACTGACGAAGCGAGAGCGCGCACCATGTCGATCCATTTCAAGTTCAAATCGGCGAAGGAGTTCGACACGGTCACGTTCGCCGGCACGGTCATCCGCGTGCTGGACCTGAAGAAGGCGATCATCGAGAAGAAGAAGCTCAACAAGGGCCTTGACTTTGACCTCGTGATCACGGACGCGCAGAATGGGAAAGTGTATGACGACGAGAACATGCAGCTGCCGCGCAACACGAGCGTCACGGTCAAGCGCATCCCGAGCCAGCAGCCGGGCAGCGGGCTGCTCGCGCGCATGAAGGCAGAGGCCGCGGCAGCCGCTGCAGCTGCAGTGCCTGTGCTCGTCGCGCAGCAGTCGCCGGTGATGCCCCCCATGGGCGTGCCGATGACTGTCCCGTCAGCGCCGTTGAACGCGGCGATGGCCAACGCCTCTTTGAACCCGACGATGGTACGTGTCCTGTTCTGTAAGTATGATGTGTATGTGCTTATTGTTTTAATCGGATGTGGTTGTGTTTATGTGCATGTATATATGTATTTTGATGTTGTGTTTTTGCTTGTAGAGCGACGAACCTGCTGGCGCCCAGACAATGGAGGATGAGCTCGCGGCGTTGCAATCTATCCACGAGCAGGCAGAGGACATGCGAGGTGCACGCCCCTTGGGCAACAAAACCTGGACCGCCTCTGGCGGCAGCAATGCCGACAGAGTGACGAACTACTACGGTGGTGGTGGGCGCGGTGGACCTGGCGGTGGCGGTGGAGGCCGCGGGTTCAACTCGCACATGGGTGGTGGTCGCGGCCCGATGGGGGGTCGCGGCCCCGGTGGGGACTTTGGCGGTGGCGGCCGCGGCCGCGGGGGGCCGATGGGGCCGCCTGGCATGCACAACAACCCGAACCAGGTAATGGGCAATCCTCCCCCGAACTACGTGTGCTACCGGTGCGGCACGCCGGGTCACTACATCCAAAATTGCCCCACGAATGGCGACCCGGAGTACGACCAGCACCGCGTGAAAAAGAAAACGGGCATCCCCAAGTCGTTCATGAAAGCCGTGAACGACCCGAGCGAGATTCCGGTAGGCGCGGGTAAAACCGTAGTCAACGCGCCTTGGGGAGGGCTAGCTGTGATAGAACCACAGAATAAAAATTTCTCTAAATTAATGGCCAAATCGGGCGGATCGGCAACTCTTGACCAATTCATTGCAAACCCTCCTGATCACTTGGCGTGTCCTCTCTGCAAGCGGCTGATGAACGACGCGGTGCTCATCCCCTGCTGCCAAGAGGTATGTACCAGTCACTGCTTTGTATTGTTGCTTGTGCTTGCGTGGCTTGGAAACTGGTTCTTGTTGGCTAACTCTGTCGTGTGAATTTGGTTTTCGCTTGAATTCTCTTCTGCAGTCCGCATGCGACGAGTGTCTTCGAGGGGCTTTGATTGAGAAGAAGTTGACGTGTCCGCTCTGCAACACGACCAACATGTCGCCGGAAAAGGTGCGTTGCATTTCGTTAAAAATTGTCGTCGGCGGTAGTGGTGGTGGAAATTGTCAGCGTGAACCAATTTTGTAAATCTGACACTGACTTTGGTTTCTTTTCCCGTCTGTAGCTTCTTCCGAACAAGGTTTTGCGAACTTCAGTCGACGAGTTCCTGCGACGCGCACGCACTGAGCAACAAGAACGCGAGCAACTCGTGAAAGAAGCCGAGGAGAAAGCGATTGCGAAGCAGAAAGCTGAGATGGCCGTGAGCACCGCTGGTCGACGCTCGGGCGAGTCCGCGGACGCAACGCTGGAGATCAAGAGAGGAAAAAAAGACGAAGAGCAAGAAGCTGAAGAAGAAGACGAGTTTGGTGGCGATATTTTCGGTTCCGCTGATGAGAACGACGAGACGCATCAGACTAGTGCTGCGCAGGCTTCACCACCTCAAGTGCCGTCAGGATCACCGACTGACCCGCCGCTCCCACCATTACCGAAAGAGGAGGGATCCAACGCTGACGAGCCTGCTCCATCGCGGAAATCGAGCGACGTGTCCATGAACGGCGGTGGTCCAGACGGGCAGCAATCCGGTGATTCACAAGCAATCGTGCCCAAGGACCCAGAAGCCGAGCACCTCCACCAGCAACAACTGCAGCAACAGCCTCCGCCACACATGCAAGGACCTCCCGGTCAGCCGATGCCGTGGCAGATGGGACCTCCGCGTGGCCCTGGCATGGGTTTCCCACCGCAAGACCCTTGGTTCGATGGCCCACAACGTGGTCCAGGACCGTGGTTTGACGGGCCACCGCCTCCATGGTTCGATGGCCCGTTCCCTGGACCTGGAGGTCCACGCGGCATACAAGGTGGGCGCGGTCGCGGTGGAGGTATGCCACCACCGGGATACTTCGGTCCACCTCCTGGGCACCCGGACTACTTCGGCCCGCCTCCTGGGCACCCGGACTACTTTGGTCCTCCACCCCCTTGGTTCGATGGTCCGATGCCTCCATTTGGTGGTCGTGGTGGTGGTGGCGGTGGTCGTGGCGGCGGCGGCGGCGGCCGCGGCGGCGGTGGATGGTTTGAAGGAGATCGCGGGTTTCCACCTCGTGGACGAGATGACGAACAACGGCGTCATCGCGCTGATTCAAGAGACTTCGGCAAGGACGGAGGTCGCCGCGATGATCGCTCCGGACGAAAAGACGCTGACAGCAAGGGATCGTCGGGCGACAGGTCGTCAAGCACCAGAGACCGAGACAGACGACAGGAGCGAAGCAGAAGCAGAAGCCGCAGTCGTGAGCGCAGCAGCCGAGCGAGAAAATCGGAGCATGGACGCAGCCGCAGTCGCAGCACCGGGCGGACTCACAAATCCGATCGCGACCAGGTGCGTGATGGCTCACGAACGAGACGCTCTCGCAGCGAGAGCCGCGACCATCGAAAGGAACGCAAGAGCGGCTCCCGAGCCTCGTCGCCTCAGAAGTCGGAGCGTGACAGCAAAAACAGCGCTCGAGCGCCATCGTCATCCGGCCAGAATGACCGAGAGACGAAGAAATCCGACGAGCCAAAGTCGACGGTCGAAGACGTGAAGGTTGACCAAGTTGCCGCTCCTGCGATCGACCTCGACTTCTTGGAGGAGAATGATGCAATAAGCGAGAGCGATAACGAGCAGAAACACGCCGCCACAGGTAGCCCTGTGAGAGCTACCGGTGCTGAGGATTCCGAGACGCGCCGCAGTGATGGAGGCGACCGCAGCGCCCGCTCAGGGGACAGCTCGTACGCCCAGAAGGCGCTTTCTAGCTGGAAGAACGATGCTAGTGGTAGCTCCAAGAGAAAAAGTACCTCGCCTAGTGGACGACGCAACCGTAGCGCTGAGCGCGAGCGCGAACGCGCGCCGTCGCGATCGACACGCAGTCGTTCCCGTTCTGCCTCGAGACGCCGCTCGTCGAACGATGCAGCGAGACGCAAGGGCGAGTCGTCGTCCTCATCTGGAACCAAGCGCTCGGGCGACCGAAGTTCGTCGACGAGAGAGCATGACCGCGAGAAAGACCGTGGAGGTGAACGTTCGAGAGACAAGGAGCGCGAGCGAGGAGGTCGAGACCGCGACGGAGACCGCGATCGCAACCGTGGCCGAGGCGGACGAGACCGAGACTCGTCCAAGCGCAGTCGCGATGACGATGAGAATGCTGGGGATGCACGTGGAGACAAGCGGAAGAGACGTAGCGTTGAGAAAGATCAAGTGCAAGAAAGCAAGCGAGGTGAGACGAGTAACGACAGTGGGCGTGTGGTCACCACAACCTCGTCATCCAGAGGCAACCGGAGCTCGGGAGGAGCCGCGTCGTCAGGCGGCGGCGGTCAGCGAGGAAGCCGAGGCGGTGCCTCGCGCAACACGAGCGACAAGCGCCGCATCGAGTTCGACGACGACGTGAACGATCGCAAAAAGTCAGGCGCGCCACGGAAGCGCGGTGATGCTGACTCGCGCGCGTCCAAGTCGTTTGGCGAGAACCAGACCAAGAAGCGCTCCGTGCTCGACCGACTCGGGCCAGCGCTCTAGTTTGCTAGCAGGCAGGCGTGAAGCGAGCTCAGCCAGCAACCCAGCCCAGTCGAGCGTCCACCAGGAAAAGATGTCCTCCGCGAGCAGACACCACTTGAGAATGAACACAAAAATCTGACAAACATGAAAAAGCCTCCATCCTGGTCACCACTGGACCAAGAACGGCGACGAGCACCAGCAGCATGTAACACCAGCCTTCTGCTCAAGCCTGTCGTCATGCACACCCACCCACCATTCCCACGCATCAATCAAACTGAAGAAAGAGGGCAATTCGCGATAAACAAACCCCAGAAAGATAATGAACGACCGACTTCGCCCCCAACGCCGTTTGCTCCATCTATTTATTCTCGCTATGTGACTGGTCTTCCTCTCTTCTCTTCTTATATAGCAATGCTAACATCTTGTTGACTCGTGGCAGATCGATCCATGGGGCTCTTTGGACGCAATCGGCGGCCGTCAGCGAGCCGCGTCGCCGAGGGCGGACCCGATCTCTCGTCTAGCAGCTCTGCCAATGCTGCTGCCAACACTAGCAGCTCAACCACAGCAGGAACAGGAGCAGTGAAGTCCCAGCCGCAGCCGCACGAGAGTAAGCAGAAGGTGAAAAAAAGCGAAGACCCGCTCGACCTGTTCGGCGCCGACAGCGACGACAGCGACGACGACGCGACCATCAACCGGTACGCGAATGGCGACGACGATGGCGAACCACTCGACGAGCAGCAGGCGCTCGCGACCGAGAGCAAGAAAGTGTCCACGTTGCTCTCCAAGGTAAGCTCGTTATCACCTCGTTGGACAATTTGGTGGTCTGCTGGTTGTCATAGTGTTGTGTGTGAGTGTGTAGCTCTCCCCAGAAGAGCTCTTCAAGAAGTACGATACGGATGGTTCGGGCAACATCTCGGCGCAAGAGTTTCTCGCCATGGTATGTATGTAGTCAGTGGTTTGCCCTGATGGATGTCTGTGTCTCTGTAGAGTGCCTTGTTAATGCGCTCTCTCTCTCATGTATGCATGTGAACAAAAGCTCCCAGATCTGGGCATCAACATGTCGGAGGCCAAGGCGCTGCGCATCTTCCGCAAGTGCGACACGGACGGCGGCGGCGAGATCGACCTGAACGAGTTCAAGATGGCCATGTTCGCGGTGGACCCGGTCTCGGGCAACACGCTCGGCTTCTCACCCTCGAGCTTGCTCTCCCCCAAGGACGCGTTCGAGCTCTTTGACACGGACGGCACGGGCCAGATTGACGAGCTCGAGTTCGCCGACGTGCTCGAGTATTTTAACATGGACGTGAGCGACGGCAAGCAGGAGGCGATCTTCAAAAAGTTCGACAAGGACAAGAGCGGCTTCATCGACTACAAGGAGTTTCGCACCATGTGGATGCGGCTCTCGAACGTGCGCGAGGAGCTCACGAAGCGCGGCATCGAGGTTCCAAAGTACGCGACTCCATGGAAGCTCCAGCAGATGCTCGAGAAGGTGCTGGACGAGGAAGAGGCGCGCGAGGCCCTCGTGTACGCCGAGGCACAAAAGTTTCTACTCAAGCAGCGCGAGAAGCAGCGGAGAGAGCTC
This sequence comes from Globisporangium barbulae, assembly GCA_023337805.1. Classification (NCBI taxonomy): domain Eukaryota; phylum Oomycota; class Peronosporomycetes; order Pythiales; family Pythiaceae; genus Globisporangium; species Globisporangium barbulae. The sequence goes on along the minus strand of JAADXK010000615.1, from coordinate 6,007 downwards.
CTTGGCAGGAAAGCCACGGTACGCGCACAAGATGAGCTCGCGGCCGCACTGGACGCCGCAGGGCAGGTGTACATCTTTGGTAGCGGCAAGTACAACCAGTTTGCCGGCGAGCCTGTGATCCGAGACGAAGAGCTCTTCCCAGGTTTCAAAGCCGTGAGTGAGATCTGGGCCTTTCGAGTGAACCCAAAGCCGCAGGATCTTAGCGAAAGTGCTGGGAAGGCGATTACGGCGACTGCTACTGCTCAGGTGGAGCTTGAGGTGCATCGGAAGAAGGAGAACAAGGCAAAGTTGGTCGTCGGCATCGACGAGAAGCTCGTGCGCAAGAAGAAGAAGCTGCGGAAGCTGGAAGAGAGTAAGCCGAAGGAGCGCGACTTGTCAAAGTTCGTGCGCCGACGGCCGGAGAACAAGCGCTGGAAGTTCCAGAGCCCACCGAAGCTCAACAAGCAGACGTTGCACACGCTCAAGATGAATAGTATTGGTAGCAGTGGCGGCATTAGAGACGAAGATGAAGAGAGTCCGGACAAGACGAAGGCTGTGGCTGCCAGTAACCCCAACGTGGACGAAGAGGATCAGACGGATGAGTCCGAGGTTGAGCCGCTCGAGAGCATCGACCAGGATGAGGGAGATAAAGACGACGCGACAAGGAATGAGGAGCTCGCGAAGCTCTTCTTTGAAGATCGCGAGTTTGTGCGCAGCCTCCGATTCCGCCTCACGAAGCTCATGACCAACACGGGGCTCCTGTGGGGACGAGGCATCGTGCACGCGACGATCTCTGAGAATGTCGCGTTCGTCGTGACGAGTGGCGGGAACATTCTCACGTGGGGCGGCAAAGACAACAGCGTCTCGTGGGACTCAGTCGTGAAGAAGACAGTGATTGACATCGGTGGGGACGATGAGAAGCAGGAACAGCAAGAAAAGGGGACGGAGGCGCTTGATGGCGGCACAGGCGAGATCGTTAAGTCCAAGGTCACGGCGCGCTCGACGATGCAGAAGATGGCAACCCCCAGCCAGGTACGAGGCCATACAGGCAGAATGATGGAAATTGGTTTTTCTGCGCCAACCATTTTCTACTGTTTTGTCATAACATTGTTGACAGCTTCGCGGAATGAAAGATCCCGAGATTGAATCCCGAGAAGAGGAGCTCGCTGAAGCACTACGGATCGAGCAAGAAGAGAACCAGCGCTACGAGAGGTGATAAATGCCAATCAACTAGCAACTTTGAGCTCAGTTACCTTGCTGAAGTGTGTTGCTCTATGGCTTTAGACTCAAGTGCGTCGTGGAGTACTACAATGTGTGGGAGCCGCCACCGAGCAACGCGACGCGGTTCCTGTTCATGGAGCAGGTGCTGGTACCGAAGCTCGACTACGACCTCATGCTCCAGTCTGTGCACCTTCGAGGGCTCGAGCTCGAGCGGATCACGAAAATGGATCTGATCCTCATGCTGGGCGAGTGCTTTGAGCTCGAGGTGGAGCTCAAAGGCGACGCGGGCCACCAAGCGTTCAGAGCTGCTGAGGAGCTCATCAAGGTAGGTACTGAAATCTTGATACTGGCTGCGAAGGTATAATAAGGTTGACTCGTAGAGTTGTGAATCTTGTCTGCGGAACTAGACGTATAGCCTCGACAAGCACAGCAAGCTTCTTCAACCGGTATGTGGTTGTCTTTGAGAAGCCGCTCTTGTCGAGAGTAGCCTTGATCTCAAAAACTCGTTGTATTGCTTGGCTTGGAAATCGCTAGGAGAAGGACAAGCTACTCAAAGACGTACGTCTACCTGTGTTGCTGCGAGTAGATCTGAGCTGCCAGCAGTCTAACAAATCGTTCTCGCATCCTCCAATATGCAGTGGGAAGAGCTTCGAGCAGTCCGAGAGGCGCGAAGCCTCCAGATCGAGGAACAGAAAACACAGAAACTCATCGATCGCATCCATCGCGCGGTACTGCAACCCGGCGCTGCGGCTTTCGTCAGCGTCAATTGCGTTATAGTCTCATGACCAACAACATATCTTTTGTGCTCGTTGACTAGAACCATGCGTTCGAGACCCAGGCTGCGCGACGCAAAGTGCAGATGGAGGACGTCGTGCCCGAGTACACGACACGCGGCGGGAACCTGAGCATCCACATGAGCGGCATCACGTCCAGGTACAGACAAATGACGACCGCCAATTTTAACAACGCTGACCTCAACTTGATCCTCAATCATGCTGCTTTGATGTGTTCGAATCGACGACAGAGGTCCGCCATTACATTCTCCACGCGGAGCCACGGTGCGTCTCGTTTTGCATGTGTGTGGAAATGAGTTCTTCACAGAGTTGAAATCGGTTCTTCAGAGTACTACGATGTATCATGAGAAGTCCTTAACCAACATCCATTTTCGATGGATGCGCAGACTGTCGCGGGCATCTCCGCTGGAGGGAGCCACGTCGCGCTGCTGCTTCACGACGGGTGCGTGCGTACTTGCTCACGATTCTGACTCACGCTATCAATTGGGAGCTAAATAAAATTGTGACAACTCGCTGTCGCCAGCTCGATTTTCACGTGGGGAAATGGAGCCACCGGCCGCCTCGGCCATCAGCAGAATGAATTCGGCGCGATTTGCTACGACAGCGACCACCCGCAACATGTGCAAGCCTTCCAGGTTCGCTCCCTCCTATTTGTTCACTTTGTAACAGTATCCAATCAAACTTAACCTCACTGGCTGTACTTCGTGTTCTCTAGGACGTGAAAGTTCGGTACGTGTCGTGTTCCCACTCACATAGCGCCGCGATCAGCTCGGACGGCGTGCTCTACGCCTGGGGCTCGACCGTCTCAGGGAAGCTGGGCGTCGGCATCGTCGAAGACAAGTTCGAGCAGTTCTCGCCCGTGCCGCTGCTCGTCAAGTTCCCAGGCAAGCGCAAGATCCGATCGGTCTCCTGTGGCGCCGCGCACACTGGCGCAGTGTCCACCACAGGCGAGCTTTTTATGTGGGGCTGCGCGAATGGCGGCCGCCTGGGACTCGGCGCTGAGGTCACGGACGCCGTGGTCGTGCCCACACTGGTACGAGATTTGACCGTCAGGAGGAAAGTGAAGGTCTGGGAGGTTTCCTGTGGCTCGACGCACTCGGCCGTGTGTACGGAGATCGTCTCGGACTTTGAGAGCGGCAGAAAGAAGCTGCAAGGCGGCCAGGTATTTGTCTGCGGCGGACCGACGCCCCTTGGAAGGTTCGTCAACACGTGGGAGCTCGTGCCTGAGCTCGACAGCGTTGGTATTCGCCAGGTATCCTGTGGTGTGAACCACACGGCAGCAGTCTCAGCTTATGGAGAGCTCTACACGTGGGGGAGGAACCAGAACGGCTGCACGGGCCACGCGATCTCGGTATGGACAATTTGGGGGATGCTTACGAGTCTTTGAGTTGGTAATGAGACTAACGGAGTGTGTTTGAATGACTGGACACAGCGGCTCTTTCTGCCAAAGCCCAGGCTGCTCAAGTGTTTGCACGTAGAACCGTACAACCTGGCGTTTGGGAAGCCGTGTCGTCAGATGAGTGTCTACAATGAGCAGGACGCTCAGCTGGCGGTGAACGGCGACGTGGGAGGAAAACTGGCCACGTGCATTCACACGCACGTACGCTCTATTGTTGTAGTCTTATGGGTCTTCATACCATTTTCGAATAACTGATTCATGTCTGGTGCCGAATGAATAGCTCGAGGAGAAGCCGTGGTGGGAAGTGGATCTCGGTCAACCGGCGGTGATCGAGCGCATTCGGGTGCGTGTGCTGAGCTCATCTCTCTTGAGTTCTCATGATTCTCATTGGAAATCCCTGTGTGCGGTGTTGCTGTTACTGCTGCGCTCAGGTCTGGAACCGCACGGACGAGCCGCTGAACCCGTCGAAAGGACGAGACGAGTTCACCGCTCGCTTGTTCCCATTCTGGATTCTCGTGAGCGAGTTCGCGTTCAAAGACCTCGAAGGCAAAGAAGGGTACGAACGTCCACAGTCGTATCTATTGAGAAGTCACGTAGGTCGCTAACTGATAGCAATGTGCTATATCAAGACTCCGCGCGGCCAAAGTGCAGTCCGGGGCGTTCGAGCAGTTCGAGGACAACAAGCGCATGACCGAGTGGGTGCTCCCGACGGCCAACACGATTGGTCAGTTCGTGCGCATCCAACTGCAGAACCGCAACTTTTTGCACCTGGCCGAGGTCGAAGTCTTCGGCGTCTACTCGGCCTTCAAGAACGTCGGCCGCGTCGGCGCGGTGCACTGCGCGCACGACGCCACGATGGTCGTGGTGCCCCCGACGAGCCACGAGAGGTAGAGTGAGCAGGCAAGAGTTTGACTATGGCTTGTGCTCTGTTATAGTAGCTGAACCGTTTAGGTTTGTTCTGTGACAGTGTGCTGGAGGACTACTACCTGCGTGCGATCCAGGCCGACGCTGACAATGCGACGATCCTGAGGCAGTTTGCGGCTTTCGGGCGCGCGCACAGCAAGTTCGGACGCGGTGACGCGCAGCTTCTGAGCGGTCCCTGTCGCCTCTGCAGAGTCTTTCGACAGTGCGAGATCTGCGAGTTGTACGACAAGACGACACTGCGCAGCGAGTTCCAGGGCGAGGACGGCGAGCTGCCGCCGCGAGTGGTCGGCGATCGTAAAGGACTCCAGGTACGGCATGTGCATCCCTACAGAGTCATGCGATGGTACAAACTAAACCCAATCTCCGTAGGATCTGATCGCACTGGTAGTAAATGAGGACCAGCTCGAAGCCGAGGAGCAGGAGAAGCTGCACCAGCAGGAGATCGCACGGCAGGAGGCGCTCGAGCGCGAGCGGCAGGCGAAGGAGCTCGCCGAGCAGGAGGCTAAAGAGCGCCCTAGCATCCTCTCGGCGTTCCAGCGGCCGTCCGCAGTGCTCTCGAAGCTCACGACTGCGCTGCCTTTTCGTAAACCCAAGCAGCAGCTCTAGCAGCAGCAATGAGGAGCATGGCGAGTGTACCCATTTTGGCAAGTCTCCAGTTGTGCCGCACTCAAACGTTTTGCTTCGTTTGTTACCCTTTCCTTCCTGCATTAGATTGCTAGCAGCAACGCAACATGCTTCTGCTTGAACCCGCAGCGCACAAGAGTGAACGCCGCAAGCATCTGCGTATTCGAGATCGTTTGCTCGTCCATGGTTCTAGTCTCCTTTCTCTTGTGTCTCGACACTCGCGCTGTGAAGAGAAGTGAAGAAGCCACGACGGGCGAACCAGCGTGCCTCCGTCATGGGCTTCCAGCGCTTCTCGCGCCGCTTGTATGCCGCCGAAGCACGGCACGATACACATCCACAACGACACATGTACGCCATACATACGCACGGAATCCAGCCATAGCGCATCATCATAGCGCAGCACATGGACTAGGAAGGAGCAGTGAAAATACACACTCCGCGTTGTCGTCGTCGCCCATCATGAGCTCCGTGTTGGCGTCGTCCAGTGTGTCCAATTTGTCCTACACCACAGCACCCATGCACCACGTCAGTCATCACGACTACAGCAGCACTTGCAGTGATAGAGGCAAAGGACGGAAGCAAACCTGGAGGCTCTTCTTCGTGTCACAGATCTCGTGGAGCGCCGCGTTGTTGCGCCCGAACTCGTTGATACGGACCTACGCACACGCCGAGTAGCAGCACACAGACACACATTAGCACCTTCCACGTACTGCATACACAGAGACCGTGCACAGGCAGGAGCTGCATGTACATCGCCTTGACTTCCTATTCAAATTAAATACTTTTTAGCCAATCATAGCAGTAATTTCTATGTTAGCAAACGTATTTTCACTTTTAAAAAAGGGGAAATATAAAATCTGCGCCTTTTCAGACTTTAAATATAAATTCTACGCCTTTTGTAATATAATCTGGTATTATACAGAATGACATGTAAAATACACAGTACACTATAAAACGGGAAGGAATGAGAAAATTACGATGTTGATTATTGATATGTAGTTATTTACTCGGTATATTACACGCACCAGTAGCTCAGTCGGTAGAGCCCTGTGTTTCTACACAGGAG
>JAADXK010000614.1:0-19101 GCA_023337805.1 Globisporangium barbulae | reverse complement strand
TTCTCATTTTACCTCAATATCAACAACCGCCTTCCACTCAAGCTCCTCGTCTCGCCTCTTCGCCTCTCTTCGCTCACGACCGTGGTCCGCGTCATCCAACGCTTCCTCGCTCTACGCCAGACCAGCGCTCATCTCGCTCGGTCCTTCGGCTGCGCTGTGCCAGGTCGTTACATTTTTAGCAACGTTATTTGACATATCTTGTTTTTGTATGCCAGGATCCCTTTTGGTCACCACGCCCACTGGCAGAGGTGTTTCAATCGCTGATTTCCTTTGCCTCAACCAGCGCAAGGACACGCTTCGTGAAGTTCTCAAGGACTTCAAGGATAACAACAAAAGCTGGCGACAAATCGAAACTTTCGTCATCGACAAAGATTTTGTCGAGTGAGCTGTGCTAGACGAACTCATCCCGGATGCAAAGGTGCGCAACATGACATTGCTTTTCGTATGTGAGCTGGAAAAAGCTGGTAAGGACTCGCAGTGTGATGGCAGCACCGTGAATCTGCAAAAGTTAAAATTTAGGTTTCACTGGAAATTCAGAACAATTTGAGCAACCGTTAACAGGGACCGACTACGCTCAACTGCTGTTACAAACCTCCCGCAAGTCGTCGACACAAGCGAGCGGAAACAACGAAAGCAACAGACAGCCACAATGGCGCAGCAGGTGATGCTCGCGCGCGAATGCGAGTACCGCGTGGAGATAGGCGCACAGAGCGAGCTCAAGCTCAAGCTCAAAAGCGGCTCGGCCGAGCTCTTTGGTGTCGAGCTCGCGATCGATCACGAGTACACGCTGCGCGACAAGAAGCTCGCGATCTTCACGTGGTACGGCTGCACGCTCGAGATCTCAGCGGGCTCAACGCCGCCTGACGTCGCGTACTCGTCTGAGGAGACGCCCATGAGCAGCTACCTCAACATTCACTCGCAGCTGCAGCGGCGCCGCGAGCTCGCAGTCGCTAAGCGCTCCTCGGGCCCGCGCGTGCTGGTTGCGGGACCTGTGGACGCTGGCAAGTCCACGCTCACGCAGATTCTGCTCAACTACGCGCTGCGTCTGGGCGAGAAGCCCACGTTCGTGGACCTGGACGTTGGCCAAGGCAGTCTGAGCGTACCGGGCACGATCGCTGCATCGCCGCTGGACATGAACTCGATCAGCATTGAGGTACGACGCGTTGCTTGTGCTGTTCATGTGAGTTTGTCGTTATGATCACTGACCTGTTGTTGACTTACTTGTGTATATCCTTACTGAATGGACAGGAAGAGTTTGTGCTGACGAACCCACTCGCGTACTTCTTCGGCCACGCGTCGCTGTCGGAGAACCCGGAGCTCTTTCGCCACCAGCTCCAGCAGCTCGCGTCTGCCGTCAAGCGTCGTATGGAGAGTGACGCCGAAGGTACGGCGTCCGTGCGATCGTTCTCGACCGATTTCTTGTTCCCTAATGTTGTATCCCTATTGTTTTTATCTGCAGTCAATGCGTCTGGGTGCGTGATCAACACGTGCGGCTGGGTCGACGGCCTGGGCTACGACCTGCTCGTGGACGCCATCCGCGCGTTCGAGGTGGACGTCGTGCTCGTGATCGGCCAGGACCGTCTCTTCAGCCGCCTGCAGAGCTCGCTGGCGGCCACCAGCGGTGACGGAAACCCAAACCTCTCGATCGTCAAGCTCGCCCGCTCGGGGGGCGTTGTGCCGCTCAACAGCAAGCACCGCTCGGCACGGCGCCTGGCGCGCGTGCGCGAGTACTTTTACGGCGCGCACTCGCTCGTACTGGCCGTGCCCACGCACTCGCCGTGCATCACCGAGGTCTCGTTCGACGAAGTGGACTTCTTTGCATTCAAAGGTGCGCATTTAATGATTGAAAAATGGTTGGCTGATTGTTGATTCGGACTCTTTCTAAAGGTTCTTGTCTGCTGATGTTGTTGGCCTTTCAGACATGAAGGTGTCGGACGTGATGCTTCCCGTGGGCCAGACCGAGGACAAGCTCGACCGGTTACGCGTCGTGAAGCTCGAGAAGACCCAGGACCTGGCGCACTCGATCGCCGCCGTGGCCCACGCCAAGCGCGCAACAGACGGGTCGTCGTCGTCCTCGTCGTTTGCGTCCACGACCGACTACTCGTGGCTGCTGAGCTCGCCGGCCGCTGGCTTTGTCTTCATGTGCGTGCATGTGCTGTTGTTGTCTGTTGTTACGCTGGTTTCGATACAAGTTGCATAGCTCTGATAATGTTGTATTACGGCTCTGGTTTGCTCTTGTATTGAGCAGCAAGGAGGTGCGCGAAGAGGAGAAGCGACTCGTGCTGCTTGTGCCGTCGCCCGGGCCGCTCCCGTCGCGGAATCTCATCCTGGGCTCCATCAAGTGGATCGAATAACAAACACGCAAGACGAGTAAGAACTCTTTGACCATTGATCTAACACAAGCCACAGCATCAACAACAATGTTCATCCCGTCGTTGGTTATCCAGCATATACAGCACACACACTCTCCACCCACCTCTACCTATTTTCTTCTTGTTCTCGTGCTCACTTTCATCTCTCATTCATTTAGAAGCCCCAGCCTTTGTCCGTGCGATTGAGGCGGTACCAGTCGCCGCCGTTCACGTCGAGCGCCTTCTCGAACTCGCCCGCGCGCGCGACGATCTTCACCACCTTCTCGTACAGCGCAATGTTCGTGTCAGTGTCCAACGCGTTCGTGAGCTCGTCGTAGAGCAATACGGCGGTCTTCCAGTCGCCCTCGGCGTCGCAGGATTCGATCACCAGGCGCACAATCTCCTTCTTCACCGCCATCGACATGGTCGCGGGACACTCGCTGTAGATGCCCAGCAGGTCCTCGTGCGCGCCTACTTGCTTGGCCGCACGCGTCGCTATCACGTAGAGCGCGTCCGTGGGGAAGTGCAAGAGCGGTGTGTTCCACTTGGGGTGACCGTTGCGCGTGTAGATGTACATCTTGAAGAGCTCCAGCACCTCGTGCGCGGCTTCACTGGCTTTAGCCGTCTTGTCCTCGCTGTTGCTTCGCTTGAGCAAGTGCTTCATGAGCAGCGTGAACGAAAAGGTCGTCGCGAGTCCGTCGTTGTCCATTTTCCGCAAGTGCGCGCGCGCAAGCGGATATTTGTCTGCGGCCAACAGAGTCGCGAGCAAGTGGTTGTGCGTGACGCTCGAGACCACGTGGCCGCGGCCGACGAACTCGTCAATGAGCGCCATGGCCGTCGCGTCGTCCGCCGTCTCTTTGCACGCGCGGATGAGAAAGTTGAGCGCCTTGGAGCTCTTCGTGCGGCGGCGGCAAACGTAGTTCTCGCGCCAGAGCGTGATGAGCTTGTCGAACTGCTTGGCGGCAAAGTACACGCCCATGAGCGTCTCAAAGTGCGTGCGGTCGAGGCGCACGTCCTGCAGCTGCGCTTCTTGTTCTTGCGCTTGTGTCGCAAGACTTGTTGCTGCCACACTACTGTCGCCCTTGACCTTGTTCTTCTTGTTCTTCTTGTTGCCCTTGTGGCTCGCGGTTGCGCAGTCCCAGTACTTCTCGGCCTGCTCGGCATCCTCGGCGACCAGACAGCCCTCAAGCAGCATGTTGAGGGTGTACACGTCCCACTTGGCGCCCTCTTCGTCCATCATGCTTAGCAGCTGCGGCAGCATGTCCACGCGGCGCGAGCGCACGGCGCCGAGCAGCAGCGCGTTGAATGTCACGACGTCCGGCTGCACGCCGCGCTCCTTCATGATCGCGTACACGTGCATGGCCTCGTCCATGTCGCGCGCGTTGCCGTAGGCCGAGATCATCGAGTTGAACGTGTAGATCGTGGGCGTCGCGTGCTTCTCGATGAGGCGGAAGATGATGTTGAGGTGGTGCAAGTCCGATGTGCGCGCGCAAGCACTGAGTGCGGCATTGCAAAGGTTGTCGCCCGGGTAGATGCCCTGGTCGAGTAGCATCTGGAATAGGCGCGTCGCAAACAAGTACTGGCGGTTGCGCGTGCACGTGATGATCGCGGACGCAAAGACCTCGCTCTTGTTACCGTCGTCCGTGTACGGGATCGTGTCCATGAGCTCCTCGATCTCCTCCCAGCGGTTCATGCGCGCGTAGGCGAGCACCGCAGCCCCGTACGTGCGGTGGTTGGGGGTGATGCCGTCCTGGATCATCTTGTTCAGCAGCTGCAGCGCCATGGGCACGTCCGAGCGGCCACCACGCGCACACGCGTGGATCGCGCTCGTGTACGTGATCACGTCCGGGTCCATATTGAAGTGCTTGGCGATGTCTAGGATGCCCAGCGCCACTTGCACGTTGCCCAAGCGCGCGGACTCGGCCGCCACGCGGTTCAGGCGGTTGCGGTTCGGCTCCTGGAACTGGTTGCGCAGCACGTCGAGCGCGAGCTCACTGCGGTTCATTTTGATGAGCGCGCCCGTGATCAGCACGAGCTCCTGTTCGCTCCATTTATTGTCCAGAATCGGGTATTCGTCCATGTACTGCAAGCAAGTAAGTCAAGCAATACAAAGAAACAAGTCAGCTACAGTGCAACAACAAGCACAGATCACAGCAAGTTGCACGATAGGTACCTTGCGTAGCACGGATGAGACTTTGCCCACGGCCATGCACTCGTCCAGCAGCTTGCGGAACGACACGCGGTCCATCTGCTTCCACCACTTCTTGTTCTCGGGGCGGTACGCGTTGTAGTGACTCGGGCGGTGGCGCCACTCCTGCGTCGCAACACCATTGTTACTCCCATTTTTATTGTTGGACTTGCTGCTCTTGCGCGCGTTCTCCAGTGTACTCGCATTGCCGGCGTCGTCCACAGGCGCGAGCAGGTCGAAGTGCTTGGGGATGCTGCGCACCTTGTGCACCGAGCGGGTCGTGGCGCTGGTCTTAATATCCCTTGCGGTGTCCACATCGCTCTCTATGTCTGTGGTCACGCTGTTGGTAGTAGTCGCGCGACCGACAGTGAACGCACGCGTCTGCAGCACATGGATCTTCTGATGCTGGTGCTGCAGGTGGCTGGGAACGAGGCGCAGCACGCGCTGCAGGGCGGAGGCGGGCATCGTGGCGTGTGTGGGGCGCAAATGAGGAATTCCGATCCGATCGCCAACCAACAAACCACACAACACGCTTGCCGGTCGTTTTTGCCCTGTCGGAGAAACGCGCCATAGGAGCAACCACATTTTATCTTGTATAAATTATGGCGATTTGGATACGTGGGTGTGGGTTATGGGTGCGCTTTTGTTTAAGCTGGCGCACTTGGTGTGGAGAGAGTCCACCACACCACAATCAGTATACTGAAAGCAAGTAAAAATCAGAGCTTTTGAAAGTGTACTGCTTTAGAGTAATATAATAACCTAGATCAGTGCTTGATTGCGTTACTTTAGTATACACCATAGAAAATGCTCGAAAATTTCCTTTTTGTACTATAACAAGTTAGATACCTCTACCAATTTTTTTTATCTCAGTACAATTGAAGCTGCAAAAACACGCCTGTCGAATGTGAAGACATCGGCGGCATCCCATCTCCCTTTCTGAATGCGATCTCTGAATGCGAATGTCTTTCTCAGACGGCTGTTGCGTTCGCTCATACAGGTGCTGACCTCATTCCGCAATTCGCCTCCCAGCCCTCAAGCGACCTTGAGACTCCAACAACACACACGAGCACAAGATGGTGGTGAAGCTCCTGACGCACGAGCACGGCAAGGGCCGCGTGCGCCTGCTCAAGGTCACGCGCCAGCCGGACAAACACACGGTGCTGCAGCTCGAGGCCGAGATCCTGCTCGAGGGCCCCGCCGAGCGCGCGTACTACAACGGCGACAACAGCGGCGTGCTGCCGACCGACTCGGTCAAGAACACGGTCTACGTGCTCGCGAAGAAGCACGAGTTTGAGACGATCGAGGAATTTGCGATCATCCTCGCCAAGCACTTTGTCGCCAAGCACCCGCAGATCGTCGACGTCGCCAAGGTGAAGCTCTTTGAGACCCACTGGGAGCGTGTCGTGACCGCGGACTCGAAGGGCAACGTACACCCGCACCACCACGCCTTCGTCGGCGTCGACAGCGGCATCTCCACCACCTAGTACGTTTTGTTTTCTATATAGTCCTTTTGATGATGTTGCCTTGTGGAATGTGTTCACTGACCCTGCTGTTACCTTGTTGTCGTTGTTGTGTTCAATAGCGCGGTTGCGCGCAAGGCGCCGCACGGCGGCGAGCCGGTCGTGTCGCTCTCGGCGGGCATCGACGGCTGGCGCGTGATGAAGACCACGCAGAGCAGCTTCGTGGACTTCTTCCGCGACGAATACACAACGCTGCCGGACGTGCCCGACCGCCTCGTAGGCACGGTCGTCAAGGCCACGTGGAACTTCACGTCCGAGGCGTTCCGCTCGTGCTTCAAGGCGCAGCGCGAGCAGGTGAAGAAGGTGCTGTTGGACGCGTTCTCGGGTCCGTCGGACGTCGGTGTGCCCAGCGACGCCGTGCAGGCCACGCTCTACCAGATGGGTGAAGCCGTGCTCAACAAGTGCTCGTTCGTCAAGGACATCAGCATCACGATGCCAAACGTGCACAACCTGCCGGTGGACCTCACGCGCTTCGGCCTCAAGAACATCCACCCACACGGCGAGGTCTTTCTGCCGACGTCCGAGCCGCACGGTATCATCCAGGCCACGATGGTGCGCGCGACCTCGCGATTGTAAGGACGTGACAACATGCAGTCGGACCGAGATGCCATGTTGCAGAAGCAGCAAGAGCGCAGCTCTTCGTTCTCGTGTGGCTTCATCATTTATGGCTGCGAGGTGATTTGCCAGCGAGCAAGAATGTCTTAACCAACCATGCAATCAATTTAAGCAAACCGACCAACACGACGTGTTTCCACTTCGTCTTGCGCTTGTTTGTTTGTGAATCTTGTTTTGCTTGCGTTGCTTGCTGATGAACTCGTGGTATCTTCTCACTCTCACCACGTCATCGGTCAGCTGCTTTGCGAGTTTACTTGCTATAGAAGTCAAAAAGCGATTGCGCGAACACGCGCGCCTTGTTCTGCAACGACGGATAGCGCAGGCGCTCGTGCAGCGTGTGCATGTGGTGATGCATCTCCTGGAAGCAGCCATCGCACGCGGCGCAACGCTGCGTTCTGCAAAGAGATACACAGCAAGCACAAACAGCACAAGTCAAACAAGTTCATGAGTGTATGTGACGCAGAAAGTAACAACAGACTACAGCATTGCGCACCTCTGTTCGCCCGCGAGGTCGACGTCCCGCGAACGGAACTGCTTGGACCGGATCGAGTCCTTCACGATGGGCGAGAACGCGTCGAAGAGCTTCTGTCCGTACTCGATGCCGACGCTCAGGTACCTGCTCAGATAGTGATGCACTTTGGCTGTCAGTCAGCCTTCCCAGGAAATGACAAGAACCAATCTTCATACAACAACAGATGCGAACAGCGCACATTTCAAACTTGCTCGCGAGCAACTCGGTGACGAGCGGCAGCAGCAGCGCGCAGCCCTCGAGATCCAGCCCGAGCGACTGGAAGTCCGTGATGCGCAGCACGTCAACGACGATCGCCTCGCGCTTGCCATTGGGGAGCTGCCCGAGGTACCGGAAGCCGTCGTGCAGGTCGCCTTTCTCCCAGAACACGAGCAGCTGCTGGATGCACTTCTGGCGCGCCTTGAACGTCTTGACGCACGTGTCCATGCCGCAGCGCAGCTCCATGATGTAGTCCGTTGTTGCCACTTCCTCTTCCTGCTGGGGCACAAGCAGCGCATATGCACAAGATGAGAGCATAGCATTTTGGCATGAGGTCTTTATAAGTTTGCGGACGTACTCTGACTTCCGCTGCTGGGTTGGGCCGCTGCTGCGCATAGGAAGCTGGATCTGCATGGACAGACAACAACGTCGTGAGGTCAAGATAACTCTTCAGCAAACCGGTTGACGCTTACCAAAGCCATTGTTGGAAACTGGTCGGTTGTCAAACTGAGCATCAGAGGTGTCTGGCGTCGTCATCCTGGTATCGTCTGATATGGAGAGACAAGAAGAATTAGCATCACACACACCTTGGGTCATCTTCTGGCAATGTCAAAAATCATACATGATCTGCGTGGCTCTTCGACGAATCGGCCAGCGTTCCCAGTCCCCGAAGCTGCATTGCTGGACTGCGGTGGAAGCACAACTGCTGGTGTCGTGGGTCGGCTTGAGACAGCAACTCGGTTCTGGAAGTCTGGCGCCAACCGATCAGTGCTGCTTGTTGCGGGGTTTCTCGCTGAGAGAGGTGGCTGAGCGGCAGACGCGCTCGGAGGGCGATTAAATGAACTTGGCTGCTGCTGGTGAGCATATGGAACAGCGATGGGGGCTCTCGATGATTCTTGCTGCTTGTTCCTCGCTGCGCTGCCGCTGCTAGTACCGGTGCTGTTGTTGAACGGCCGCAACTGGCTCACATCCAGCAGCCAGATGGACACGAATGCGTCCTGGATCGAGCCAATCATGACCTTCATGTCCTGTAGCATGGTCGAGTCTGCGTGCATCTCCACTGCGCCGCCAGTCTCTTTCGGCCGAGGGCACATGATGCTGTCGTGGCACTCGATCGCGGCCTCGTACGACCACACGCGCACGGCTTCGGGCGAGCAGCAGAAGAGGAACTTGCCGCTGTATGGCTCCGCGATCGTGTGGCACATCGTCGTTGTCTAAGGACACAGCAACACACAGTGTTAAGCACACTCGTACCTCCCATGCTGCCGCCTAGACCATAACATATAGATAGAGAGAGAACACGTACGGTCGCGTTGTCTGTGGGTGTGAGGCCGATGAGCGCGAACTCCTGGACGTCCCAGAAGCGCAGCGTCTTGTCCGCCGACGACGACACGAGGATGAACTCTTCCGGATTGAACTCCAGATCTGCATAAAAATTTGTATGCGAGCCACGTCTTAGGTTTTGAATGCGAGGTGATGTGCAATGGCAAACTAATACAACGTACTTGTGATGGCACCGCCGTGGTCCGAGAACTCGCGCAGGAGTTTGCCGGCCGTGAGGTCCCAGATGCGGATCGTGCCGTCGAGACCGCCAGACGTGAGCCATCGGCCGTCGGGCGTGAAGCACACGGTCGTGACCTCGGTCTTGTGACCCTTGAACGTCTGCATGCAGCTCTTCGTGCGCAGGTCCCAGACCTTGACGATCGTGTCGAGCGAGCCGGACGCAACGTAGTCACCGTACAGGTGGTAGTCAAGCGCCGTGCAGGTCGACATATGGCCCTTGAGCGTGCGGCTCACCTTGCCAGCCTCGAGGTCGAACGCCTTGATAGACCCGGCTTTCGAACCTGCGATCACTTTCCGCTCCGACGGGTCGAACACGAGGCTCTCCACGGGGCTCTGGTGGCCCGAGAGGCTCTATCGTAGCAATCAGCATTGGTGTACACACAATGTTAGTACAGAGAATTACTGCACCGTTCGTTAAATGTCCTCTCTCTTTAGAGCGCTGACCATGATGTTCTTGGTCTCCTTCTCGCGCATCCGCCAGAGGTTGACAATGTTGTCATCGCCGCCTGTCGCCGCCACTTGGCCCTGTCAAACGCACACACGCCGGCGGATGCAAAGCAGAGCGATGAGTCACATGGTCAGGAAGGCGCAAGTGCATAGGTTCACAAAAGCCATGAAAGGCCGTGAGCAGATCGCGTGTTGCTTCGCACCGATTTGCGGCCAAACTTGAGGCAATTGACGTTGGTGGAGTGGCCCAGGAAGTGCGCTGCGCTCACAGTCAGCATCACATGGTACGCATACACGGACACGCGTATCAGTGCATCACACGTGACTCAGGTAACCCATTACATCGAGAGCGATGGGCGCTCACAGTGCCGCGTCAACGCCATCGCTGCCAGTGCTAGTGTCGTTGCGCGCGCCGCTTTGTGTTCAAGCAGCTGCGTGCACAACGCGTTAGGTTCGCACCTGGTTTCATGCTGGTAAAAAGTCACTTTCAAACGCGCTATATACGTATTGGTTTGATTGGCGTTGCCAAATCAAACCTAATGGATGAGGGGCGCTTTCGCGTTTGCGTCACAGAAGAGAGCGCAAAAGCAAGAAGGGAAGAAGGGAGCAGAGACCGAGCTCGTCACCTCTCTCTATCTACCAGGCGACAGCAACAGTAAAGAGAGAGCCATACAAAACAACCATGCAGGTGCTGCTAGCGGTGCTGAGCTTCATCGACATCGTCGCGCTGACGTTCCTCAATGGCTACTGGGTGCGTTCTCCTCTTTCTCGGAAAGATGCGAGGAGCTACGATCACTCAAATGGGTGACTCTCTCTCTCTCTGACGACTAGTTCTCACTTTCTTTGTCTGTATGTGGATATGTGTGTGCTATCACTTCGACTCATGTAGCTGATCACGCTGGACGAGCTGGAGCTGGATCACCTCAACCCTGCAGATGTGGCCAAGCGCCTCAACAAGCTCGTTTGTACGTGGCTTGCATGCCACGCATCTTTGGCGCGATTGGCCGTGGTGTGCAAGTAACTCATGTTTTGCGACTGGTATTGTAAAACGCAGACCCCGAGATGATTCTGCACGGCATCCTGATGTTCTTGTGCCTGGTGGCGTGGGCGCCGTACGTGTTCCTGCTCAACGTCCCGATTGCGCTGTGGCACGCCCGCCGGTACAGTTTGCGCGTTTCACTCATTCGTGCAACATTGCATTGCGTATTCACCGATGCTATCTGTTCTTTTTCTAAATTGCGCTGTATGTGTTCGTAGTGTGTCGCGAAATGAGCACATGCTGGACCCGACGGAGATCCTGCGCTTCAAGAACTTGCAGGCGGCGCGCGTGGAGGCGATCGGCAAGACGGTCTTCTACGGCTTCCAGATCGTCTACGGCATGTTCTGGTGCGTGCCGTCAACGCCCTGTGTAGTTTGTATCGAGCTTCAAATCCTAGCATGCTAACTGCGGAATGCGTTTATGTGTGTAGGATGGTGTCGGCGATTGTCGCGTCGGCGAACAGCCGCAGACCGAGCAAGAAGTAAAGAGCAGCAGCATATGACAAAGAAGGCAACAAGAGAGCAGACATTGTTAAACGCTATTGGCTCCATCGGTCAGTTCGCTCTCCACAGGTCTGCCTTCCGATAGCAGCAGCAAGACCGTCCATTCATTCATTTCAGGGGCTTAACCCTCATCATTTTGGCAGGAAAGGAGTAGCGTCGTGTAGATAGCGCGAAGAGAACAGCAGCAAGCATAAGATATAAAGCCCATTATTACCACCACTCCATGTTCGCACTCGCACCTCTAGCCATGACGACACGCTGAGCATACGACTCATGGGCACCAGGCCCTTGCGTGCTTGCCGCACGACGCAAAGATACCAGATCGAGGCTAAAAATAACCGCTTGCGTCGCTTGTCGGGTCAATGTTTGGTCGCTGTCTGTGTCACCAGCCTGCCGATTGGCAGGTGGCTTCATGGCAGTGTAAAATGAATATTTTACATTCAAATGATAAAAGTCATAATGTTATTTATGATTGCAGACACCAACATTTGCAAGGTACACCATAATATCTCAAATATTACTATCAATTTATCTATTCAATTTAGAATTTATTTGAAAAAGCAGATTGCTTTATGCATCATCAACCGAGCTCTACACAATTCGAAAAGCCAGCATTGCATTTCATTTCATCAGCGAGCATCTGAGCGAGAAGTGAAGAAGCAGAGCGAGCGCGAGAATGCGCCGGCGTTCAGAGCGACGTCGCGCTGCGGCTGCCGCAGCGGCGGCGAAAGTGGCAACCGTCTCCACGCCTTCACAGCCACTAGCAACACCCGAAGCAGCGGCGCCTGTGTCTCCTGATGCGGACAACGCTGCCACGGTCGCGATGGACGAAGCCCCAGAGGCGAGCACTTTGGTGACGCCTGCGCGCGCAAAGAAGCCGCTGGCGATCCACCCTGCCGCGCAATTCAAGTTCCACGTGCACGGCCACGAGTTCATGAACGGCGAGGAGCTAGTGCTGAACCCCGAGTACTTCCCGCAGCTCAAGGACCTGCACCGTGACGACTACGTGGTCGAAGTGTTTCAGCCGCCGCCGATGATGATGCGACCGAGCGAGAGTATGGCTGCCGCTGCTGCGGCGCACGAGCAGCCGATCGAGTATACTGGTGACATGAGCGACATCGGCGCGATGATGTCGCGTCGCCACTTGCTCATGGAGATCCCGCAGAGTAGCATGCTGCCGATCAAGGGCAAGATGCAGGTGAGCGTGCTCAGGGACACAGCGGCAGACTTCCAGCTCGCGCCGTACAACGACGTCATGGTGCGCTTTGTCGCCAAAGTGCACGTCGAAGTAGACTTTGTCGAAGTGTCGCTCAAGGACCAGTTCATGTCACGACGCGACCTGTGGTACCTAAAGAAGTCCGTCGTGGGCTCGGCCGTGTACGTTGGGAAGAACATTCGCGTGCACGGTACGCGCTGGCAAGTCATGGACATCCGCGCGAACGGTGAGAAAGTGTCGAGTGGCGTCATCTCAGAGAAGACCAAGTTCGCGTTCCGGTCGCGCACGTCGCGCGTCATGTGGCTTGTGCAGCTGACTCCTGAGATGTGGGACATGGCGAACTCGGGCAAGCTGTACATGGAGATCTTCCTGAACGTCGTGCAGAATGTGCTGAGCAAGTGGATGAAGCACAAGGTCTCGCATAGTCTCACGATCATCTTTTTCGCGCGGAATTACTATCCAGACCTGGAGCACGAAAACGAGTTCCAGAGTTCAGCGTCATCGTCCGGAAACGGCAGTGGCCGCAAGCGCCGAGCATCGAGTGGAACAAGTCGCTCGATTCGTACTGCTGCTGCCAGTAGCGCCTCCACTTCAAAGAACCGCACGACAGACGACAAAGACCGCACGTTTCCGTACGAGCGTCGCGACTATTTCCCGATTGGCGTCGATGAAAATGGACGCCACTACCAAGACTTTTACAAAGTGGTGGCGTTTGATAGCCTCGTGACCGACGTGCAGCCGCTGCTCGTGCAGCTCAAGCGCGAGATGAATGAGTTCCCGCACGCCTGCGGCTGGCGATCGCATCCTTCACCGTACTACACGCCTCCACCCCCACCGCCAACTTCCTCTGCGCCGCCTAGCACCAATAACGAATCTACACCGCGACTCGGCGTTCCATCCTTTGCCCGCGACGGAAATTTGCTCGAAGCGATTAACCTGGTGCTCAACATCTTCGAGAAGCACCACATCGACCGACACTTAGCGAGAAGTGGGCAGAGTGTCGTGCTGTTTACTGCTGGGAACGGCATTTTCTCTGTCAACAAGCGGCTTGCGGAGATCACTGAACAGCGTATGATGGACCACGGTATCGGTATCGACCTGATCTCGCTCGCCACGCCTCCGCTGCACAAGTGTCCGCTGTTCTTGTTCAAGCAGTCGGAGCTGACCGAGATGAAGCTGCCGAGTCGCGCAGGGGAAGCGAACGCAGTTGCAGACGCGTGTTTGTGCGTGAATCAGACCAACAACAAGAAAGCTTCCGCGCTCCAGCGCCGATCGCGAACAGCGTCGAATGACGGCATGTTTGACAACCAGTCAGTGGTGGATGCTGGTGCCACGTCCGTGCGCGCGAATCAGCTCTGCAAGTACTGCACGCAGCGTCTTGAGAACAGCAAGAATTACAAGATCCCGCTCTGGATTCCGCTCTGCTTCGTCGAAGAAGACATGATGGTGGACCACACATGTCCGCTCGATGAAGACATCACCCGTCAGTGCGCGGTGTGCCACCCAAAGGTGCCGAAGACGCGAGACTTTGTGCCGCTGCCAATGTGCCGCATGTTCAAAGATGAGGATCGCTCGATGCACATCTCGCCCTACTCGCTCCCGAAGCCGCTCGAGAAGCTGTTAAACCAATTCCAAGATGATCCTGAGAGCGCAGTTTACGGGGGCGACTCGTACGAAGGGCGCTCGGGGCTATCTGCGACCATGATCTCCGAATTTTCAACGTACGACGAGCTTCTCTTCGCAGGCTTTGACAGCGACTTGGTTCGCACACGGTCCCCGTCAATCACGTGTGTGGATGACATGTTCATGTATGGAAGCGACATGCTGCCAAAAGCGCAGTCGGATTCGCCTTCGGATCGAGCCCGCCTGCTGCAGCAGTTTGAGAGATACGACGATGAGGTGTTTGGGTTCACGGGCAACCGCGGATCAGCAGTGCCCCCGAAGTCTTTGGACGGTGGCGACAAACTGTGCATGACGCCACCTCTCGGTCCAAGACCACCGCCAGGCTCGAACTCGAAGAAGCGAACTGGTCTGAGTGGGTCCGTTATGACTTTCCAGTCAAACTCAGCAGGGAACAATCCAGCGAACGGACACGACAACGCAGGAGGACAGAGTAATCAGTGGAGACAGTTGGATCGCAGCCCGTCACCGCATCAGTTGAGCGAGTCAGCGAGCTCGGAGAACAAATTTGTGTCTTCATCGGACGATGAAGCGTCGACTCTCGACTACAGCAAGACACGCAACATCTCTGGCTCACTGCCCAGCACGTACGCAGCTCAGTTCACGACGAGTCCGATGCTTCGTGCAGGAGACGGCGGCGGGAAGGACGACTTGTTCAGCTCGCAGGCTCTCATTTTCACCACCAAGCTCACGAGTAACCAGCGGCGCTGGAGCCAGATCCGCCCAAACGAAGATGCAAAATACCGACTCGTACAGAACATGCTCAAGTGGAAGAGTCTGTGTTTTCCCGCGCTACTTCCACTCACGAGCGACTTCTTCCCGACAACGAAGGAGCTGACGGCGCATTACACGGAGTCGCTTTACAGTGTCACGCTCCCCGAACGCGACGAGCAGCACGGCGTGACGTTCCGAGATTACAGCGAGTTCGTGACGGAGATGGTCGTGCAGCGGTTCTCGCAGGACTTCCAGCTTGTGGTGGTCGAGGACGGCAGCGACAAGGCGGGACTAGTGTTTCGCTTGAGCATGGGTCATCGCATCCACGAGATCATGTTCAACGAAGAAACGCAGACGGTTGACGTGAAGCGGTACTTACAGAAAGCAAAAGTGCGGTCCGACGTGGACATCATGGAGTACCGGTACTCGCTCTGGTCGCCCGTGGCGCACACGTTTTTGTCTGTTTCGCAGGAGTTCCGCAAGTACCCGCGACTCGAGTACGCATGGAACTATCTGGACCAGCTCATCTGCGGCTACTATGACGAGATGAGTGAAGCCATTCGGTACAAGCGGATTCTGTACTGTGTCGTGCCGCCGCGACTTGAAGGAACTGAGCAAGACAAAGGTGAGAATTCGGAAACTGCTCAGAGCCTGGATCGGTTACTTAACGTCTGTATTCGTTTGCTACCTGCATGCTTGCTTGTGTGCGCGCAGAGAACCTTGTGGACTACACGGAAAGGTGCAAGAAGTTCATCGAGCACCTGCGCTCGAGAGCCGACGCGAGTACGGGCGCGCCGAGCGTGAAGATCTCGACCGAGTGGAAGGAGACCATGTCGAGCAGCGGCGTCGAGGCTTTCAAGCGTGTCGGCCAAGGGAACATTAAGATCCCGATGAACGTGAATGACGCGCCGACGAGCCAGAATTGGGTCATCACGCGCGTCGACACGGAGCTGCTCGCCACGCAGTGCTACCACGTCGAGGTGCAGTGGCTCGTGTGCCGCAGCTCGCTGGTCGACGAATTCATCACGGGGATCGTGCGCCGAGCAAAGCAACTCGGACTCGAGTTCATTCAGGTTTGTTCCGCTTGCTCAGAGTTTGTTTGACTGATCTGCTTGCCACCAATGTGCTGACGCCTCACACCTGCTCATGCTACGCAGGTTCCCGAAAACGGCATCTCCGGCAACCTGGACCTGCACCCGATGATCTGTCCGATCTTCATGCCGATCAGCCACCCACGCGAACAGCAGATTGTCGAGCAGGCGCTGATCGAGCGCTACAATTTCTGCTGCGAAGCGCTGCACCCAATTCCGTTCACGCACCTGAACCACGGCGACGCGTACACGATCTTGCACCAGGAGCCGCGCGTGCGCAACCGCCGCGTGATCTCGTACTACCGGCAGTACGTGCACCGCTCGCTGTCGTGCTACGTGCGCATGACACAAACCGGGCTCGTGTGGATCTCGAACCGTAAGCTCGCATGCGACGAGATCCAGGAAATTTTTGACGGATTACGCCAGCTCGTAAACTCCGTAGGCATCGCACACGCGACTCTCGCGGATGTCGTCGAGCGCGTTTTTGAGACACGAGCAGCAGCGGCGGCGGCGGTGGTCCCTTCCACTCCAGCATCGGAGGCTACAGCTCCAGTTACTAATGCAAAGCCTAGTAACAGAGACGTAGTGGTTGATGCAGAAGACAGAGAGGAGCAGGGCGAAGGTGACCTTGCGTCGGAAGGCGACAAGACCGAGACGAACACGACTGACGAGGACAACGAGCAGTCCCACGGCTCGAGCAGCAGCGACGACGACAAGGAGAATGCGGCGCCGGTGGTCGCTGTGAATAAGATACGAGGATTAGTGTCCACCGCTCCCACTACGACGTCCATCGGCGATGCTTCTGATGTGGACACGCTCGAGACGTCCCAGGCCGCTGTGACGCGCAGCCGAGAGCCGCGCAAGAGCGCAACCGCAGTCCCAAATCCAGTCACGACAGTGGCGCCGGTGCTGACGAATGGGTCCGAGCGCTCATTTTCTGCACCAGCTGGCGATCTAATAGCTGTCGCCGCCGCTGTCACCGTCACCACCACCGCCACGATCGACGCAGCGACAGATCTGGACGCGAGCAGCAAGTTACAAACTCAGCAAGATGCAGCAGACACTGTTGCTGTTCTTGAAGACGACCAGCACGAGCTTCAGTCGGAGCAGGAGCTTCCATCATGCAACGAGGCGCCAGCGAGGACAACTTGTCGGAGTGGCGGTGATTGATGGACTGAGCCATTTTCCAAAGAAGCGTCAACATCACGAACGTTTTTGAAAGCAATCTTCTGGTGAAATATAATACACCTCTGCACCTTCCATCCATACAAACACAACTGTTTGAAATCTCTATAAACCTATATACTTTTGTAGCTGATGTGGATATGCTTATCAAATTTAGGGAGCAATTGGCCACCTGTTACGTCAAACAAGGCAACATCCAGAGCGGCAGATGGCTCAGCTTGGATGGGCTGAACAGCTCTGATAAGCGAAACGCTCTCTCTCTTCCACTCCCCCGAGGAGGATGCGATCGGACACGCTTCTCATAGAGCATGATCCCTCCTGTCTGCTGCTGACTGTGCTCTCTATGAAGAGGTAGGCAATTCACTTTCCAATCGCCCCTCAACCCAAGCGACCAAGCATCCAGCCAGCCACAGCTAACAGGCTCAAGGGACAAGATACAGGAAAGCGCTCTCAGAGAACAGACGTGCACCGGTGCGTGTGTGGAGAGACAACAAGGAACGATGGCGACGATTGAACGTGACCCCGCCGTGCGCCCGCGCCGCCACACAGATGGCACTAGTAACAGCACGATGTTCCGCCGCATGTCAGCGCAGGCCATGGGGCTCGAGGCGAACGCGTTGTGCCACCGCTCGCACTGGGTGCCCAAGTCCACGCGCTCGTCATGCTCCAACTGCCGGCGCTCCTTCCGGCTCTGGACTAAGAAGCATCACTGCCGCTTCTGCGGCGAGGTGGTTTGCCGCAACTGCTCCACGCAGCGCATCCTGATCCAGAAGAAGACGCTGCGCTCCTGCGACGCGTGCGTGAGCGTCAACGTGCAGAGCATCTCGGAGCTCAGCCGCCGCAACAGCACGAGCGATCTCAGTCTCGAGTCGGCGGCCGCGCTCTCGCAGCGCAGCAGCGTCGGTGGTGCAGGCCGCAAGAGCGACGGTGCGCTGCTGCGCAAGTCCATGCAGCAGCAGCTTCGCGGCAAGAAGCTGCGCAGCAGCCTCTCGAAGCGCGAGTCGACGACGTCGCGCGCGCTCCACGAGCTGCGCAGTCGCTGGCGCTCGCAGCTACCGTACGTGATTGTCGTCTTTTTGCTCACGGTCGCGGGCGTCCTAACGCGCGTATAGCTAGCCTGGCAGCTACTTGCTGTGCATGAGATTTCGATAGAGAAGCGAGATGGAGAAGGCGGTGGCGATCATTTTTGATCTGTAGTGTAGAATTTGGTGTTCAAGAGATCGCTGTACGAATAGAAGCCCGCCAGCGTCCAGCGTTTTGTTTCTTCTTGTTGCGCGTGAATATGCACATATTGGCCGACGAATAGCCTTGGACGCATGGCCCATGGAGCTGAGCTATGCTCATGAGCCTGGTGTTCCCGCTTGAAGCGAGTGAGGAGGAAGATTCCCATCATGGATTGGCCGATCGAGTCGTTGTGGTAAGAACGGACCTTGAGACAATTTTGAATAAGTCCACAGAGAATGATCCCACTCTCCACCAAAAACGAAACAATTCTCCAAAATGGATACAGCCACATTCTTAAGTGCATCACTTTCAATCCAAAATATAAAATTTAGTAAACAATTATACACAAGTATACACTTTAGATCACATTTTGAGTGTCGCGCTATTTTCATGCGCTTTAACTGAAACAATCGTGACATCACCTCGGCATTCCGAGTGAGCAAGGCCACCAATATGATGACCAAAAGGCGATTCTGCCAAGATCTCTTCTTCGTGAATCCGCTTTTCTCTGTTGGTCGCATACAAAAGGTTTTCAACAGTACATACGGGCGGGTACCTAGAAATGAGAGATTGCACATTGTTTCTGCGATGTTTCCAGGAGCGGTCAAAGCGAGAGTGAATCAGTATACATCAGCTATTAGCAACGAAAAGGACTGATGATTGGCGGGTGAATAGATTACAGACAACGACGGGAAAACACGCATGGTTCACCGATTCATTTACGTTTTGATTATAAGGTGTGACAAAAAGACCCCATCGATTTCTATACGCCAAAATTGCTGGTCTGTAAAAAAGAACCGTGTAAAAAAGGTATGAACTATTACATGGTTCGCGTCAATAAGCTTTGCCTGATACAGTGCTGGCCATAAATATGGACCCACACGTTTTTTATGCATCGATTTAACCAGACTGAGTGGATGCAGGCAAGGTCACAGAGTCAACTAAACCATAGAAATACGGTTCGAATGCCGTTCTTTTGACTAAAAACGGATGCACAGAACCAACAAAACGCCAAGTTGAATCCTTGTGTATGCGGCC
>JAADXK010000613.1:0-19103 GCA_023337805.1 Globisporangium barbulae | reverse complement strand
TACGAACGCCATCCAAGCATTTTGTCAAGAGCGCAATGTGCTGCACATTGAGATCTCAGCAAGCATGAACGCCGTCGAGCCGCTGCGCGTCGCGAAGGCGCTGCTCGAGCGGATCCTGCAGGCCAAGAGCTCAAGTTGAAGTGTTCAAGTTAGGTCAGTTCGACAATTGTGCACAGTTTGGATCATATGATCAGGAAAATTCGAAATGGCTACAAAAACTATGTAAAATTTGGAATGAATTATAATCCAGGTAGCATGCTGCTTTTCTGAACACCATCGTCGCACACAGCAGCACGCAACGAGCGCAAAGCAACAGCAAGATGGCAGCGCTCGCGACGCAGCCCGTGCGGGAGCTCGTGGTGCTCGGCGGTGGCATCTCCGGCCTCAGCCTCGCGTACTTTCTGCGCAGAGCCGTTCAGCAGCAGCAGACCCATACACCAGTGCCGCCCACGCGCATCCGCGTCGTCGAGGCCACGAACCAAGTGGGCGGCTGGGTGCGCACGGCCAAGCGCGACGATTTCCTCTTTGAAGAGGGACCGCGCGGCTTCCGTCCGTCGCGCAACGGTGCCGAGATGCTGCGGCTCGTCGAGCAGCTCAACCTGCAAGGCGAGATGCGCGCGGTGGACGCCGCTGCCAAGTCGCGCTACATCCTGCGCGACGGCAAAGTCGAGGTGTGTGCACGTATTGCGCAGCTTTGTTTATATGGCAACCTGAGATAAATAGATAAACTCACTCTAATGCGCGCTGTATGCTTAGAAACTGCCCTCGAGCATCCGCGAGATCCTGACGTGGCCATTGACACCAGAGCTCATCAAGGCCGGCGTGCACGAGTTCTTCACCAAACCCAGCAACGTAAGGCAGTACGAAATCATTCATCCATCTACGTATATGCGGCTTTCTCTATTGGCTGCTGACCTCTACTGTGTGCATTGTTGACCAATAGCTGGACGACGAGTCGATCTACGACTTTGCCGCGCGCCGCTTCAGTCCGCTGGTGGCGCAGCGGCTGCTGGACCCTGTCACCTTGGGCATTTTCAGTGGGGACATCCGTCGTCTGTCCGTGCGCTCGTGCTTCAAGATGCTCTACGACATGGAGCAAGAGAGCGGGTCGGTCGTGCGTGGGATGCTCTTTGGGAAGAGCTCAGCGAACGATACGCTACTCGACGGGACGGCCAAGTCCGAGTTCATCCGCAGCCACGAGCAGTCGGTGAGCGTGAGCTTCCAGAACGGCATGTCCGTACTCATGAAGGCGCTTGAAGACGATATTCAGGTACGTCATGCTCGTTATGGCATTGGCGGCTTGTACGCAGCGCTAATGTCCATTGCTTGACTCCATCCATCTATCTATACAGAACGACCCGCTCTCGGAGATCCACGTCAGCACGAAGGTCACATCGGTCCAGCCTCGCCAGCAGAACTCATCAAGCCCTGGGTTCACAGTCGCTCTGGAGACTAGCAAGGGCGGAGAAGAAGAGATCCACGCGAGCCACGTGTTCTCGACGCTGCCGGCGTTCCAGCTCGCGCCAGTGATCGAGAAATCGCTGCCGTCGCTCGCGCAGGCGCTGCAGGAGATCAAGTTCGTGTCCATAGGCATGATCCACGTGGGCTTCAACGACAAAGTGCTCGCGAGCGACGGTTTTGGGTACCTCGTGCCGTCGTGCGAGGGTGAGAAAGTGCTGGGCGTGGTCTTTGACTCGAACGCGTTCCCGTCGCAGAACGCGGTGACGTCTTCCTCAGCTTCTCAGACGCGCCTGACCGTGATGTGCGGCGGCGCGCACTTCCCACAGATCGCAGATATGGGGCTCGACCAGGTCGAGAACCTCGCGCGCGACGCCGTGAAGCGCCACCTGGGGATCGCGAAGGAACCGGACTTTGTGCGCGCGATGCTCGTGGAGAACTGCATCCCGCAGTACCACGTGGGCTTCTGGAAGACGCTCGAGAGGATCGAGAAGCAGCTCGCGCCCGGCATGAGCCTCGGCGGCAACAGCTACTACGGCGTGGGGCTCGCAGACAGCGTCACGCGCTCCAAGGCGCTGGCACTAGAGTACGCCAAGACGCTCACGTGAGCTGAGTATGGCTGTGCGATGCTAGTAACAGGAAAGAATGGACACTACAATGCAAGAAGCCCATTTGTCAAGGATGCGATGGGATGCTGATGCTGTCGATGTCAATTTCAAGGAGATGTGGGTTTGTGTGTGTGAATCTGCTATTTATACAGGGGAGCAGACGAAAATGGGGGAGTGGAAGAAGAGAAACGGGTGCCTCTTCCTTGTTGAGCGCTGCTGTTGTGCGTGTCCTAGAGCGAGCGTTCTGATAGGCGTGTATGGAGAATAGGTTGACCATCGCCACGCCACTGAGCTCAAACAAGTCGTGCTGCACAAGATGTCGCGCCTCGTGCCAACGCGCGCGCTGGACTCGGTCTATGGTATGAAGAGCTTTGTTCACTCACCTGAGCTGCCATGCTACTTTGAAGGCTGATCATCTCCTCTCTTTATTCACCTAGACCCTGTCTACACTATGTCGAGCTCTGGAGGCAGGTTCTCCAAGGGCGTGTATCGCGCTGGCGGCGCCAAGTCAGCCCAGGTTTCAGTGATAAGCAGCAGCAACAACAACCACAATCCGATGGAGGGCTATGCGATGGTGAGTGGTGCCGAGCGCACCAAGTTCTTCAAGCGGCCTGTGCTCCCGCATCTCCAGGCCGAGCCGCCTGAGGTGGTGCTCTCGCCCGTCACAGTACCGTCGTCGACTGTGAAGAAGCGCCACTTGCACGAAGACGACGCGTCTTCCTCAGGAACGCGCTCCGTCGGCATTCAGACCATGTACCGCGACTCAGAGGCACAAACGGACCCGTACACACCGGACTACACGATCAAGAAGACGAGCGCGAGCAACGAGATGCCCGAGATCCTGAGTCTGCTGCATCTGCGTCACAACAAGGGACTACCCGCGGGCCAGGCGGAGATCGAGCTGATCGAGCGCAACCGCAAGAAGAAGGCGTTCGAGGCCTCGCTGCCGCCGATGACGGACGAGGCGTCGTTCCTGCTGCGTAAGGCCATGATGGAGGTGCAGGAGAACCGCGAGTGGGCGTACCGAGAGGCCGAGATCGACCATTTGCACGAGCAGCGCATCGCACTGCTCAAGCAGGCACTGCAGGAGCGCGATCGCGAGAACGAGTTCCTTGCCGAGCAGCGCGTCGAGGCGCTCAGACAGAAGCTCGTGCACGAGAAGGAGAACAACATGGAGCGCATCCAGCAGGAGCGCGTCACGGCGCTGCGCAAGCTCACCAAGAAGCGCCAGCAGCAGCAGAACCTGACGCTCTCGGCCTCATCCGTGTCGTCACCGACCAAGCGCGACATCATCGAGGAGTATTCGGACTTTGGCTCGACCGTGTACGCGCCCGTGACACGCGATGGGAAATCCGGCAAGATCGACATCCTCGAAGTCGGCATCGGCAAGCAGCAGTACAAGCAGATCGAGCAGCTGCGCGAACTCGAAGCCGCCGTGCCGGCGCGCATGCTGGTGTCCAGCAAGCTCAAGCCAGCCGAAAAGAGCGTGCGCACGGCCAAGGAGCGCAAGCAGGCGGCCGTGGAGGCGCACCTGCTCAAGATGGAGTCGATCATCAAAAAGAGCAAAGAGAAGGGCGCGGACGAACCGACTTCGTCGCTTAACGCTGCTGGCACTAGTGCTGCTGCTTCATCTAATACTGCAGCACTGCCAGCCAGCTCGAGTCCGCTGATGCGAAGACGCAGTCAGCACCAGGCGCAGATGATGACGCGGCCGCCGACACCGGACTACGCGCTGCCGAGTGACGAGGACGAGAGCATGGTCGACGCTGTGCGGCTGCTGCAGAAGCTCATCCGCGGCCGCGCGGTGCAGAACATGATGTTCGAAGGCAAGGAGCGGCGTACTGAGCTCATCCAGGAGCTAAGGGCGAGCGACGAAGCGGAAGAAGCGCGACGAACGCTCGCAGGCGCGAGCTCCAAGCAGAAATTGCCGTTTGGCGCCGAAGACGACGACGTGCGGGTCGCAAGCGCCACTTTGAAGAAGGCCGAGGGCGAGGTGGTCTCGGAGATGCTCGATTTTCTCTACAAGGAGCTCGATCGGTCCAAGGAGGTGGCCAAGATGCGCGAGTTTGTCGAGAAGGCTGCGGACGAGCGGCGTCGACGCGAGGTCGAAGAGGGCGGTCGGCGGCAGGCAGAGGACCTGCTGCGCGAGCGGGAAGACGAAGTGTACAGGCACATTGAGCGCGTGCACCAAGAGACAGCGGGCGATTTGATCCAGGACGTCATTCGCGACGTGATCCAGGAACAGTCTCACGTCGCTGCGATGGACGAGCTCAACGTGAGAAGCGCCGGTGGCGTGGATGCTATGGTGACGCAGCTCGAGGCGCAGTTCAACTCGGACGAGGTGGTCGTGAAGGAGCTCGTGGCCTCGTTCCTCTTCCCACAGGTGCAGCGCAGCAACGTGCGCGAGCAGGTGGCACGTGAACAGAAGAAGTTCGTCTCAGCGGCCCACGCGGTGCTTACGGAGAGCGTTAGCCGCATGAAGTTATAGGAGAATCAAGACGGAGCGAGTCATCATCGCCAGTAGGAGAAGGTATGTGGACTGCTAATACACTGAGGTGCTGCTGCTTACGAAGGTGCAAACATGAATCATGAGAGCTTTAGGTTTGGAGCTAATACTACTTGGCTACACCAGTCGTAGCTGAAGCTCCAGCGCCAGAGCTGCCGCCACCACCGGCCGACTTGAGAAACGCGTCCAAGTGCTGGCCCTGGTACTTGAGGAAATCGATCTCCTCCTTGCACTTCTTGTCCTGCAGTGCCTTGCGCTCCGTGGCGCGCTTCTCAATAAGCTCGAGCTTGTTGGTGAGCTCGAGCACCTTGCTCTCGTGCTCGTGCTTGTCGCGCGCGAGCTGCTCGGTGCGCGCCTGCAGGTCACCCATGCCCTCCTCAGCCTGCAGCTGCTTGCGGATGCCGAAGGTGATGCTGCTGTCGTAGAGCGTCTTGTAGGCGTCCGTGGTGAGGCGGATCTCGTCGCGCACACGCAGCAGCAGCAGGCCGCGCTCGGGGCAGTTGATCGCCACCTCACGGATGAGCTCGTCAAAGCACTGGCGGTAGATGTCCTCGCGCACGGGGCAGATGCCGCTCTCACGCGCCTGGCGCCGCATGAGCTTGGCGTCCATCTCTTCCTGCAGCTTGATCACGTCGAAGCGCGTCGACGGCACGGGCGCCGCGTAGCGCATCCAGTACCCTGTCTCTTCTTCGCGCCATATCCTAATAAGGTTCATCCACAACAACGTCAGGCTCACCATAGAGATATTTATCATGGGCTTTAGTAGACTCACTGGGGCGGGAGGATCGCATTGAGGATGTCTTCGATGCGGCCGATGCCGTCGCTCTTGTGTCCGTCGCCACCTCCAGACGAGGACGACGCGGCGCGCTTGGACGGGTCGAGTGTCTCGCCGGTGAAGATCGGGTCGCCGTAGAGCACGAGTGACTCGGGCGGACTGGGGGCGGCCATCGAAATCGTCGTCTCTTGCTGTGTGATCTGGGCTCTGAGGCTTTATTTGCCTATGTGAACAACCAACTAGTCAGCAACAGCGGCAATGGGGACGCGAAACGACGCGACCTCTCAAGGCGAAGCAAATGGGAGTCGACAGCTCATGTGTATTTATCGCATGGAGTGACTTCCATGGTGCTGCTGGAGACTCGCTAGCCGCGCCTCTTTCTCCTGCCTCAGCCGCTCATTCAGCTCCTTCGTGAGCTGCTCGGGCGTCTTGTACGTCGGCTGCGCCACCACTTTCTGCTTCCACTTGGAGCTGTTGGCCTCGCGCTCGGCCTCCATTCTGACAAACTATAGGATCACATCATACAAGTGGAATGCGAATCAGTGAGCCAATGACCTGAAAGTAGCTCGTTCTCATAGCACGTCAGAGGCTTACGTGCTGCTTGCGTGTGGACGGCGTGGGCTCGTTCGAGAGGTTCCACGGTTCGGCATCTCTCAGGTCCGGGTGGTTGGGCAGCTCCTCCGTGCGCTTGCTGATGCCCTTGGCCATGCGCTCGTCCCCGAATGTCTCGCCAATGTACTCGCCCTTGAGTGCCACCTCCAGGATGCCCATGTTGAAGCGGTTCGTCTTGGGCTTGAGCGTTGGGTACTTCTTTGGGAGCTTCTCGGCACGGAAGTTGTACACGTACATGTACGCGCGATTCCGCTGTCGTGACATCACAACAGAACACAATACCAAGCAAGAGAGACATCATTGGTTGTCAATTCTCTTGTATAGAGATTGCGTCGGGCATGAACGCCATGCCACGCTGCGTACATGCATACCTCTGCATTAACGTTCGTGCGCTTGTAGCACTTGCCCGTCATCTGCATGTTGTCGTAGTTGGACGTCGATGTGTTCCAGTCGGGCTTGTCGCTCGAGAGGATGCGCGACTTGAGGCTCTCGAGCACCTCCTGCTTGGCCGCCGCCTTGCCCTTGGGCGTGTCGTTCGAGCTGAACACGCGCTCGCCGAACGAGTAGTTCACTGGCGCTTCCGTGCCGCCAATCTGCTTCTTCGCGTGCAGCACGGCGCGCTGTCGCGCCTGCTCCTCGCTGATGCTGTCCGCCGCGAGCGTAGACACGGTCATCTCGCTATATGCTCACTTGCTCACAGCAGATTGCCTCGGAACTGCAGGCTCAAGAGTATGATCGGCCGCCATCGCGGACTAGATTGCGCTCGGTTGTGCTGGCGCTCGCTCGCTATGCGAATCAATAGAGCACGTAAATAGCAACGCGCATCTTATCACCGTCTCACCTTCACCTGCGGCGGCAATATGCCACTGCTCGCTCACTACCTGAGACGGCTCTATATTTGGCAGAGCATGCCACTCAATGGAGCATTGGTGTGTGGAGGGGGTAATGTTGACTTGGTAACTTTCCATTCTTGTGTTTCTTGTATGCAGGTGCGTGCGTGTGGCTCTGATGAATACAAATCTTTTCAAGCTCTCGCTAGTTTACGCGGACTCTGGAAGGAGCTGCCTGCCCTCGCGACTGCTGGTACGCTCAGCCTGTAGCTGGCGACAGAGGCTCTCGAGCTTCTTGATCTTCTCGAGGTGCTTCTGCGTCTCCTCGGCCGCGCGCACTTTCTCCTGGATCGTCGCGATCGCGTTCGTGTCGTAGGCCGCGCATTTCTTCTTCATTGCCAGGTTCTCCTTCTCGAGCTTCTTCTTATGCTTGGCCATCTATTCCGGCCGCGAAAGAAAGACAAACATTGTTGAGCATTACAAAGCGCGTGGTAATGACAAAGATCATGACTTGCCTTGTCCATTTCGTCGCGGAGCGTCGTGAACACCTCGTTACTCTTGCTCAACGTCTCCTGGACAACGTCGAACTTCTCCGAGTACGTGATCAGCTGAGCCTAGACGTCGTCAATACCGACATAAAGAAGTCGATAATGTGAGCTTCCATCCTTCCTGTCCCGAAGCTACACAAACAAACGCGCAGCTAGTGTATGCACCTGCAGATGCATCTCGCGCTCGGAGAACTCCTTCGCCTTGTCGAGCGCAAGCTGCACGCGCTCCGACTCGCGCGCCGTGAGCTCCATCTGGTGCTGCAGCTTGGCCTCTGCGAGCTGCACTGTCAAGTCCTTCGCCTCTAGCTGCTTCTGGAAGTGCTCTTCGCGCACCGTGTACTGCTCGAGGAAGCTCTTGAGCTTCTGCTGAAGGCTGTGTGAAAATTAGTAGATGATTCACAATAGTCATGACCAATTCCCAACATCAAGGTCAGATTGGAGCTAGAACAGTACCTTTCGTTCTCCCGAAGCGAGGCCACGTAGTCCTTGCCCTGCTGGTCCATCTTCGCGCTCACTTCCTCAATGGTCCTCTGAAACTGGGCTGACAGCTCACAGCTGCTCGAGGAAGCATAGGATTGCAACATGTTAGCAATGCTTCACTTTGCAGAAGAGCTGGGTGGCATGGAGTCTTGAAAGCTGCAAAGCTATACAGGAAGTCGTACCGTTTTCGGTCT
The DNA here is from genome assembly GCA_023337805.1 of Globisporangium barbulae. NCBI lineage: Eukaryota > Oomycota > Peronosporomycetes > Pythiales > Pythiaceae > Globisporangium > Globisporangium barbulae. The sequence continues at coordinate 11,092 of JAADXK010000613.1, read as the reverse complement.
TCTTCATCGGCAATGCGGCGACTTTCACTCTATGCGAACACAACAATTCAACCGCCGTGAGCTCGTCTTCAGCAACAGTAGCAGCAGCTCAAGCGCAACCGTTTGTACCACGATGAGCTTGTTCTGTTTCTGCAATTCACGGCAGAGCTGCTCGAGCTTGGCCTTGGTTGTGCTGGTCTTCACGAGTTCCGTTGTTGCTACGAGCGTTTGACATGGCATGTCATTCACGACAAAGAGCGTAAGACTCGCTGATTCACGGATAGCAACCCTACATAGACGCCCAAGCGACGATTCCAATTCGCACGCACCGGCATTCTTGCGCTGTTTGAGCAAGATGCACTTGGCGTTGATCTCGCTGATCTTCTGCTGCAACTGCGCAAGCTCATCGCTCTGATCATAGAGGAGAACACGCCAATGTGAGCACATACGAATGCATTTCTTCAGCCCAGTATACAAATTCACGCACCGCTTGCTGGACCTGCGCACTGAGCGCGCTCGCCTTCTCGTCAGCACTCAAGTCGGCGGATTCCAGCACGCTCTTCATGGCTGCAACTGTCTGCGCTGGAAGCGTCTCGTCCGAGTAGATTCCTACAAGACACATACGAGCAGCATACACAGACAATACAGATTTTAGCAAGCCAGCAGCGTTGCATAGAGCCATAGAAAAGAGAGTGGTGCCATAGCGCAGACGGCAATCGTTCATACCCGAAAGGTCGATGGGCGTCTCGAGGTTCTCATCGCCGCCGACCTGCAGCTCGGCGATCTTGCTCGTGAGCAGCTCGCGCATCGCGCCTTCGCCCTTGACGACACTGGTGCCAGCTCCAGCGCTGCTGCCGCGACCATGGCGGTGGTTCACGTGGTGGTGGTGATGGTGCGCATGCGCATGGCTCTTGGCGTCACCACTTGCCGCACTGTCGCCTGGCAGTCCGCTGCTGTCATTACTGCCGCCGGGTGAGTCAGATGAACCTGCCGTCGGGCGCTTGCTCTTGGACTTGTGCTTGAGATTCTTGGCGCTGCGGCCGTGCTGCTTGAGCTCCATCGGCGACGGCGCTGCGTCCGCTGGCGGTTCCATCTCGTGTGGCTTATCTGCTTGCTGGTGCGTTGCTTTCCAGGAGATCCTCCCAACAATAACCTCCAATATTCGATATTTACTCATATCATGTTTTGAAGGTAATCGGACATGGAAGTCACTATTGGACCCATGCCAAATGATTGGACAGATGGATACATTCTTGCGTTATGAGAATGACATGGCTACGAGTGTGTGTGTGTGCTCAGTCGTCAAGGTGCTGCCTGTGGACGTCTCGTTCATGGTGGTGGTGTATAGGAGACGAGGCCAGCGCATCAGCTTTTACGTGAAGAGGTGAAAAGAAAACACGCAGTTTATTGTATATAGGCACAAGAGCAGGCTCTGGACACAAGCCTCGAGCGCATGTGCTTGTACTGGATAAGTATGTAGGAATAAAGAAAAGGAAAATTCACCAACCTGTCAACCGTCTCAGGCACTGTCGATGTTCTTCTTGAACTTAAACAAGGCGATCTTCTTCGACGACGACGTCGCTTCCGCCTTGGCCTTCGCCTCCTCTTTCGTCTTCGTCTCGAGCGCCTGCAGTCGGCGCTCCAGCTGCTCGTACGTGCCCTTCTTGGCGCCGCGCAGGCGCTTCTGCAGCGAGATGCCCGTCACGATCATCGGGATGAGGAAGATGCAGAGGAAGAGCACGCAGAGCGAGATCGCGAGCGTCGTGCCGAGGATGTCCTTGCAGAGCGAGTTGTGGATCGAGTTGAACGAAATGTTGATCCAGCCGCAGCTCTGTGAGCAGCGCAGCGTCTCGATCGTCTCAAGCACCTTACCCACGTCTCCGCTGCTCTGCAAGAGCTTGTCGATGGTCGAGGTCCGCACCCCAGCGAGTCGGGTGAAGTACGAGTCCGCAAACTCAATCATAGACACGGTGTAGTTCCAGCCAGCAGAAAAGTCTTTGCCGGTGTCGCCGAGCAAGTCTTCGCGCATTTCGTCGACCATCGTGCTGATTTTGTTGAATGAGAGCGCGTAGTTGTACGCGTTCGAGAACGCCGTCTTGCATTTGTCAATGGACGAGGTCGGGCCAGTGCCAGACGCACACTTGCCCTCTATGTAGCACATCGGCAGCTCGTCCGACGTCAAGTTCTTGGCGTCACATCCATACGATGAAGAGCTTTCGCTGTAGATGGCCCAAGGACTGATGACGTTCTCTTGCGTGAAGCTCTTGGATCCACTTTTGCCCACATCAGCCACTGCGCTGTTCAATGACGCCAACAGATCACGCGAAGTGGTCGAGCTGTAGCCAAAGTCACGAAGCCCGTAGTCCGACACCTTGACGCCGTACGCTACAATGAGGGTCTTGAAAGCCGCAAAGTCGGTTGTCGTAAGCGACGTGTAAGTATCTTCCATCTCGCACGCAAACGCGAGCTGTGGCTCGAGTTCCAATGGCGTCAGGATGTTGCTGTCTCGAAAGCACGTGTTGATGATCGTAGCCAACTCGCTTGGCACGTACGGAGACACATCAGTCTGCATGATGCTCATGTAGTTGCACGAGTCGTACCAGACAGCACCGACCGCGAGGAGAGACGCCGAGAGAACGAATCCCAGGATGCAAACGAGCGTCCCCAATGTCCAGCTAACATGGAGCATGTGCACCCACGCACTCTTCTTGGTGCAGACTCCTTTGAAGATCGCAAACGAGCCAAGCAGTGACGAGATGAGCCCAAAGAAGAAGACGGAGAAAACCAACGCCCCTCGCGAGAACGAGTACTCGTCAAACGTCTCCTTCACGACCTCCACGATTGCTTTCGAGCGCTTCGTCATTGCCTCAACCGCCGAGATCTCCAGGTTTGCCGTTCGAATGCCGTTGATGATGTCGTTGGATCTGTTGACGAAGGCAGTCTGGAGTCCCTGGACAGAGCTTGTCATCAACCCAGTCGCCTGGGTAGCGATGCTCGCCGCACTGGTCGTGAATGTCTTCAGTGGAGCGCCGCAGACGCTGTCTGGGCATTTCACGCAGGACGTACTGCTGACATTGCACGTTTTCGACGGGAATGGGCCCTGCGCAGAGTAGATGAGAGCGAAGTCTTGCACCATCTTGGCCAGCTTCTGTCCGTCAGTCTTGATCCAGTCAAGGCCCTTGACCTGTATGCTGACAGATGTGGCAGCAGCCTGAACCTGGGTCTCAGCAGCAATGAGGGGCGTGCGCAGGTTGGACGCGAAGATATCGATGTTCTCGAGCGTGACGTTCAGCGAGTTCAAGACCCCGTTCACTCCGTCAGAGATGTTCGTGTTCTGAGCGACCGTCACGATCGAGCAAATGAACACTGCGAGCGTGCAGACCATGAAGATTACACTCGGAATGAGGATATCGCAGCGCGTGTACCCTTTCTCCCTCGGGTTGCGTCCGCCACATTGATTGAAAATGCATCGCATGATGACAAAGCCCACGCACGTGAGGGACGTCAACACCGCAAAGACAATCCCGGGCGCGACGAACGGAGCCAAGCTGCTTGGGTAGCCCTTTTCCATCCACTTGGTCGCTGCCGTGACATTGTCGGTAGTGAAGAACTGGTGTCGAGAAGAAGATCCGGCCACGGGGTCGTCCCACTTGCAGTTGCTCTCGCGCTCACACATCCCTTTGCTGTTGCAGCTGTCTGCGCCAGTCAGCTTGATGCACTGCTTGTTGATATCGAGCGCAGCATCAGGGCTTGACGAGGCGACGCAGCGCTCAAGCTCACTTGCGTCCGAGATCTGGACGCAAAAGTACGTGACCATGTTGCGCAGACTCGTCTCGTACCACGTCGTCGACTTCTTGCGCATTCCGGCCATGGCAGCGTTCGCGGCGTTACCGCTGAGCTTCAGCGCCGTGAGCCGCGCGGCTTCGTAGGTGTCCACGATGTTGCTCTCGTCAATGTTGATCTCAGACGCGTCCATGTCGCTCAGAGGCAGCAAGTCCTTGTTGCCTACCGTTCGCACGGTGCACTTGGACTGCCACGCCGCGATCGCCTTTGCCGAGCATGTCGAAGTGGCGTTCTGCGCCGACGTCACGTCGCTGCATACAAGCGCACCCAGTAGCAATAGCGACAGCAATGACTGTCTACAGCCACGACTGGTACTTGCGCGCATGGTCCCTCTTGTCCTGGAACTCGCCCTCGATCGCCTTCTTCGTCGTGTTCTTGGGAGTCTGTCGCTGCCTCGCAAAGCTTCTCAACTGGAGATGAGAGCGAGCGAGCCCGCAAGAAGGACTAGCTCAGCAAGAGAGAGAGCCTTGAGTTTCACTGCTGATCTATTTTCTCGTCGACAGCAGCACGCCATCATCGCATGGAGATGGAGAAGCCCATGCGCGATGGAGGTTTCAAGCCGCATTTAGCTCCATCGTTTCGGCACTTCAACGACGTGAATCGGTATACCGGTTTCATCCACTAACAAATGGTTACAAATCAGTATGTAACTGATTTGATTGAACTTGAACTGGTACAATACCGGTAGAAACAAATTGTGCGCCCATCTTCTTTGGAAGCGCGAAACAAAGCTGGATCGCTCGACTCACGAGCGAGCGCGGAGGCGATGAGTGCGGAAGACCAGCTGCCGCCGACGGCGACGCGGAAGAAGCCGCCGCGTCTCACGCTGAACGACGACGGACAGGGAGATCGCTATGCGCATGCAGTAGGCAGTGGCGCTGGCGCTGGCGCTGCTGCACCCGCGTTTGCCGTGAAGGCGATGGGTTCGGCTGCTGCTGCTCCCATGAGCAAACCACCGGAAGTGATACCACCCATTGGCTCGTCGCTAAATGCTCCTGCATCGGCGAATACACCCTGGAGTCCGATCAAGAGTCATGGTTCCGTGCTGCGAGGCGAGCCGACAGCGGTGATGACGTTCTTGTCGACGCTGAATGCAGCGGAAGCGCAAGCTGAGCCACGGAGCATGGGCGCTGTCCTCGACGCAAGTGCGACCAAGCCTCCTAACGCATTGGTGAACCACAGCGCAAGCTTCCATTGGCCGCGTAACCACGTCGCGGACAAGCTTAAGAAGCGTGGACGCGTAGAGAGTGCGAATTACGACGAACAGCCTTCGAGTCGCGCATCGAGCCGAAGCAACGCGATCACGATGCTGCAGTCTGGCATTGGCACAGGAAGCCGCGTTCCCGCTGCCAAGTCAGGGCTGGCCAACTCGTGTGGGAGGAACAAGCGAGGTCTTCCCCGGTCGCACTCAACACCCAACTTGTTTGGACAGGTACGTTATTGTCTACGTGAGTGAGCACACATTGGTGTCGTAACTGATCAATTGACTGCGCATCATGCTGTTTGTTCTGCATGTGGTTAGGCTGACAACACAGCGATCACGAACATTTTCCCTGACATCAACCCACGTAACTTGCGGATCGCAGAAGTCAAGTCGTGGTACTGCGACTGGATGGACCAGCCGGATCGCATCCCAAGTTCATCAACCGAACAACCTGCAGAGCCGCAGACGCCCCCTCCTCTTCGACAAAGCAAAGAAGCCGAGATCGCAAGCCCATTTGAGGTGTACACTCCGCCAATGCGAAGTCCACGAACCAGTGCAAAGCAAAATGCCGGCACTATCGATCAGCCTGACGAGCTTGACAATGTGATCAGCCAACTTGCGAACGAGTTTGCTTTGGAAGCCAAACTCGCAGCGCCGGTGTCAATAAATCAAGTGAATCACAATGTGTCACCACAGCGAAAGACGCCAACTCCGTTGAGTTCGTCGTTGTCGAAGCGTCCGCAGCTTCGACTGAAGCTGGAAGACATGCCAACGCCCCAGCAAGCCGAAGATCGAGCGCAGCGCGCCGCCAACCGATTGATCGCGAAACGAGAGGCGATGGAGAAGGCTATGGAGGAATCTGCAGCTTCTGGGATCGCGAATCTGGATGCGAAGGCAAGCGCAACACAGAATGCGATCCTACGAATGAATTTCAAGTCGTACAGCTCAGGGGATGATTCGGACGTGCAATCCCCCAGTGGTAAGAATGCTGCTCTGTCGTGTTTATTGGCTGTATTGCACCTTTCTAACATGCTACCACGGTGTGTGCTTGCAACAGATGCTGGTCGCCGCAGTGCCGGCAGCGCGTACTCTCCGAACCACGGGATGTTCACGACAAAAAGCGTTGCGGTGTCGGAAGCTGGCATTTCGTCCCCCGATTCAGACTGCTTGCACTTACAGGAAAATCTCGAGAAAGTGCGAGAAGTTGGACGCGGAGCATCTGGAGTTGTGTACAAGGCCATTCACATTCCAACTTTGAAAGTTGTGGCAATCAAGGTGAGTTCAGCTAAAATATTGCTGCACCGACATGAAGATCGATCTAGCGTCTCACACGTGACTTGTAGGATGTCCCTGTCTACGGGCGAGGTCAACGCAGGCAAATGGTGCGCGAGCTTCACGCACTGTACTCTAATCTCGTGCCAATCAGTGAACACGGAGACTCCGGTGGCGCGCAGGCAGCAGCCAGACCAACGTAAGTTTTGCAACTGAAAGTTGTAAAACATTGCAAGCTCTCTAACACAGCTTTTGCAATTTCTTACATGTAGACCGAGCCCGTACATCGTTTCGTTCTACGACGCTTTCGTTGATCGACCGAAAAACTCGATCTGCCTGGTGATGGAGTACATGAGCACCGGGTCTTTGCAAGACATTGTCCTGCGCGGCGGGTGCCAGAACGAGAAGATCCTGGCGCGGCTGGCTGTGGGCGTGCTTCGAGGTCTCGCGCACATTCACAAGAAGAACATGATTCACAGAGACATCAAACCACACAACCTGCTGACAAATCGCCAAGGAGAGGTGAAGATCTCCGATTTTGGTCTTGCGCGAACTCTGAACGACAACCTGAGCTCGGCGAAGACGTTTGTGGGAACTCTACTCTACATGGCCCCAGAGCGAATCGGCGGGGGAGATTACTCCTATCCAGGTACGCTCTGAATCACCCATTTGTCGGCTGAAATGCGTCATTTACTCATATTCTGTTGTTGTTGGCATTGCAGCTGACATTTGGTCGTTCGGACTTGCGCTGATATCCGTCGCATTCGGAAAATATCCTCTCCCGACGCAAGACGGATTTTTTGGGCTGGTTGACTCAGTACGTCTGTCTGTGTGATTGGATCATCCAGCTTATAGTTATCACTGCTTGCTGAGCTTTGGTTTAATTGTTCCGTACAGGTTGCGAATGAGAAGTTCCTCGAGTTGCCAGTGGATCGTTTTTCTCCGGAATGCCGATCATTTGTTCAAGAGGTACGATTTTTGATGTGTGTCTCTGTTGCGAGAGTTAACTGAATACTGACTGATGTTCTGCTCTGTTGAAATGACAGTGTGTGCGTATTGATCCGGACGAGCGCCCATCCGCAGAAGACTTGCTGTCTCATCCATTTATCACAATGTACTCACCAGAGGAGACGCTGGCAGAGGTAAGAATCAGTTTTCACTCTTACTACTCTGAGTGGAATGCTGACAGTGGTGCATCTCCTTTTTGCATAGTGGACATCATTCATCGAGGAGCAGTCGCTGTGCGAAGAGCGCACTGCAGAAGTGGATTCGCTCGCCGAAGCCGTCTATCGACACATTTACGAGCGATGCGTCAAATTCTCGTTCCAGCCCCAGGTAAGGATGAAACGCTAGCCACTGCTTTTGATTTAAATATGCGAGATCGCTGACACAAGGTTCACTTTTGCTTTGCAGTCGGACTACGGAGTCTCATTTCTTTCCCAGGCCGCCCCGGCATTTTCTCGACGCCAAATATCGATTGAGCCGGTGCAAATGAGGTGCGTTTCGTGGGGTTTTCTTCTCTTCTCGACATGGCAATCGAAGTTGTACTTACTGTGCTTACTTGTGTGAATGCAGCCTTCAGCTTGGGCTGGCGAACGTCTTAGGACTGCCAGTGCACATGGTCTACGAGCACTTTGAAGCTGTACGTGTCTGTGCTGAATTTGGTTTCTTGGGATTGCTTCGCTTGCTCACAGAGTGTGCTCGTTGTGACATGCATGCTCTTTAGAAACGCTGCTTCTACAGTGACAAATTGTTGGAAGACTACTGCTACTCCCCACAGAGCTGGACAGCCTCCCCCGGCGACGCTCGTCGCCAGCAACTGTTTGGCAGCGATACTGAGTCTCCTGGCCGCCCGAAAGAGCGAAGCAAAGGCTCCTTTTGGCGAAAGCTTCAGGACAGCATGTCAAAGTTCGGAAGCAAACGGAAGAAGAAGGAACTGCAAGAAGCGTCGTCCCGGCGATCATAGTGCTCGCAGCGAAGTCGAGCAGTCGCACCACAATCTCTGCCGGCTTCTGAGCTGTGCGTGACTTATGAGCTTCACAGCCAATTCGTTCGAAACGAGCAAGTTCGTGAATTTGAGTTATCACAAGTCCCCGCCAACTCCAATTTCGTAATCAAGTGCTGATCAAGGCGCTTTCTTTTCGAGTTCGCTGGCAGCAACGAGACCGATCAACCATGCATCTCGACATAATGAAACGGCAAAGGCCGCAACAGCGCTCGTAGTACAGTACCAAGGAAACAAGCAAAATGGCTGGACGTAGCCAGTCGACAATGTATCGTGAACACAAAGCGCCACAATAATCCATCCATCTCAAGCACATGATACGTTGAAACAATGTTAATTCACACAAAACAATGCAATGGCTCCTAAGTTCTACCTGCCACAGGCGAGTCGGCCAACTACCATACGACTCTTTCTCTTCTTTACTCCAAGCCGCCCATGCACACGAGCTTCGTCTCCGTGTACTCGTCCATACCGAGCGGCGAGCCCTCGCGGCCGAGTCCCGACTGCTTCACGCCGCCGAACGGCGCCTGCACATTCGAGATCATGCCCGTGTTCACGCCGATCATGCCGCACTCGAGTGCTGCCGCGACGCGCCACACGCGCTTCAAGTTCTGCGTGTAAAAGTAGCCCGCGAGCCCGGCTTCCGTGCAGTTAGCGCTCTCGATCACCTCTTCTTCCGTGGAGAACTTGAAAATCGGCACCACGGGGCCAAAGATCTCTTCGTGCCACACGCGCATCGAGTCGTTCACGCCCGTCAGTAGTGTCGCTTCGTAAAAGTTCTTGCCCTGTGAGCTCGGCTTGCCGCCCGTGAGCGCCACTGCACCCTTCGATAGCGCGTCTTCCACGAGCTCCGAGGTCTTCTGGAACGCCGCAGGACCGATCAACGGGCCCAGCTGCGTGCCGCTATCGCGCGGTCGCCCCATCTTGAGCTGCTGCACGCGCGCGACGAACTTCTCTGAGAACTCCTTGTAGATAGCCTCGTGAATGAACACGCGGTTGCTGCACACGCACGTCTGGCCCGTGTTGCGGAACTTGGAGGCCATCAGGCCGTCCACGGCCGCGTCCACGTCCGCATCTTCAAAGACGATGAACGGCGCGTTGCCGCCCAATTCGAGCGACAGTCGCTTGACGTTCGAAGCCGACTGCTGCATTAGGATCTTGCCCACGCGCGTAGAGCCCGTGAACGAGATCTTGCGCACGTCGTTGCTCGTCGAGAGCGCTTCGCCGACCGCCGCGGCGTTGCCGTGCGTAGACGGCACGATGTTGATCACACCCGACGGGATGCCGACTTCCTGCGCGAGCTTTGCAAGCGCGAGCGCCGAGAGCGGTGTCTCAGAGGCAGGCTTCACGACGGCCGTGCAGCCGGCCGCAAGGCACGGACCGAGCTTGCGCGTGATCATCGCCAGCGGGAAGTTCCACGGCGTGATGATGCCGCAGACGCCCACGGGCTCCTTCACTGCGATGATCTGCTGGCCCTTGGCCGATGGTGGCACGACAAAACCTGCCGAGTGCATGATCTCGTGCGCGTAATAGTCGATGAAACCGGCAGCGTAGGCGACTTCGCCCTTGGCCTCCTGTAGCGGCTTGCCGCTCTCGGCCGACGCGATAATCGCGAGGTCGTCCGTGTGCTCGCAGATGGCTGCGTGCCACTTCTTGAGCAGGTTCGAGCGCACGACCGGCGTGGTCTTCTTCCACTTGCGCTGCGCCTCGAGCGCCGCCTGGATCGCCTCGTGAGTGTCTTTGGCGCTCATGTCGGCCACGCGCGCGATTTCCTGGTCCGTCGCAGGGTCTATCATGCGATACACACGTTGAATTAGCGCCATGTACGCACACATATATCGATCGACATCCAATGCGCATGCGAACGTACCAATGACAGAGTAGTGCTTGGCCGCGTGCGCGTCGACCCACTTGCCGTTGACAAAGCCCTGCGTGCAGATGAGGTCGGTCTTGCGCACCTCCGAGTGGAACTGCGCCACCGCCGCGCGGGTCATAGAGTTCGATACGGAAGGCGAGGCCATTGTGCGAGTGAGCAGAAGTCTGCGTCTGGCACTGGCGAGCATCGTCGAGCGGTGGAAAGATGGTGGCGAGGAGTTGAGCAGGCGAGCGGCAGTTGGAGAATGACACATTGAGACATTGCGGCGCGCGTTCACTTAGTTACGAATGTGAAGCGTGTACTTGGAATCTGTAGGGAATCCTCACCCTGTGCACAGGCATCAAGTCGGCATACAAAGACGAAGATGTGGCCTTGTATTCTGAGAAAACCACATGGAGAAGGCTGGAGAACTCGTCCGAGCTGCGCTGCTGATCGTGTGGCTGGCGAGTGAGCGATGACGCAAATGCTTGTTCCCGCGCGTACGCTCGCAGATCGTGCTTGCTCCAGCAGACGCTCTCTGTTGTGACGATGTCGGTGCCAGGTGTGTCGTAGAAGATCCCACGCGTGTACGCTCCCAGATCGGATCCGAGTTGAACATGTGGACCACACCACGTGTAGACATGATTTGTATGTACTGATTTAATGCAACAGCTGATTACAACGAGATGAATTCGAAAATGAATATAGTATTTGTATCTATTCGATGTATTTATGACCCAAAAAAATATGGTGCTCACAAATATGTCCAGCTGTAACTTGATTTAGTTTCAAGCTTCAACTTGAGCTCTTGGCCTGCAGGATCCGCTCGAGCAGCGCCTTCGCGACGCGCAGCGGCTCGACGGCGTTCATGCTTGCTGAGATCTCAATGTGCAGCACATTGCGCTCTTGACAAAATGCTTGGATGGCGTTCGTA
>JAADXK010000612.1:0-19118 GCA_023337805.1 Globisporangium barbulae | reverse complement strand
TGGGGCCCTGGCTTCTACGGCGGAGGCTTCTACGGCAGAGGCTTCTACGGCGGAGGCTTCCCGTACGGCGGCTACTACTACTGAGGTGGTGCCTGAGGTGTAGCCTGAAGTGGTGAGGTGGTGAAGACCTCCACGCAGTGAGTTTTGAGGTGTATTTCTTCATTCGTCAGCAGAGAGTCGATAACGTCTTCAGTATGGAGACGTTTGGCTCTCTCTCATCTTTAATGTAATAGCAGCAAAGAGTTGCGACTTTCGAACGATCCAGTGGCTCTTGATCGACAGCATCAGACGAAACAACGGGAGAAAGGCGGTTGATCTCAACGAGGCGGGCGTGTTGAACTCTACCTGTGATGGTCATCTAAAAGCTGAGGGCTGGCGTCTTTAAACTTAGTACCGGTACTCTCTCAGGCCTGGACAGGCATAGTGCTGGCGGTATTCTACGGTCTGTGGGTATGGCGCTTGGGTGTGATCTTCGACCAAGACCTGAACGAGCAACGACACTGGACAAAACTGACCATACGGGTACAGACCAGGATACGCACTGTGTCTCTAGCCTTCCAATACGACGACGACCCGCGCCTATCGGCGGCGGCTCGCCGTCTTCTCGCGTTCCTGGACCATTCCATGCTCCTCTCGAGCGTCGCGAGCGCCGTGCCATTCGCGTCTCTAGACTCCTCAAGCGTATCGCTCACCACGAAGAAATGCGTTGGTAGGCACTAAATAGATTCGCTTGGCGTGTCGCTGCCTACACGATGCAGCATTTCGAGGGCGCAATGGCGGTCGTCGCTGCGATGGACAATGACGACGAGAACAACGTCTCGACGGACGTCATGGAGTGGCTCTTTGACGAGTACACGCCTATGGGTTACGCCTCCTCCGAGGACTTTGTGGGGACGAGAGTGCTTAGAACCGCAGCGTGTGCTGGCCACGCGATGCTTTTGACGCGGCCGTAGAGAGATTATGGACATGGTAGACGCGTCTGGACTGGCAACTAATGCGTACAGTCGCGAAGGGCCATGTCGCCGTGCTCCAGTGGTGGGTCATGTACAACGACCTCAGGGCGTTCACTGCGCTCGAACTAGACTTGGTCGTGGGTCATGAGAATCTCGAGATTATGAAGCTCATGCTCAGCCACACAGCTGATTTTGAGAAGCCAAAGTGCACAACCCGAGCTGTTGTGAACACTGGCTGGAATAGACAGTTACTCTCATTTTTGTCATGAAAGCTGCAAACAGATTGTGTTGCTTCGGTTTTAATTAAAAAAAATGGTACCAAGTTTTTAATTGAAATTGTTGAATTATTTGTGGGGTGTCATTTTGCGTAAGTTTTGTGACGTAAAAAGTACATTGATAAAGATACATGCTTTCAACACTTTTCACAAATGGAAAAAGTTGCAAAATGTTGGCTTGCCGTTTTGTACCGAGATCGCTATATTAAGGGCCGGACAACATTTCGCCTTTTTGCCAATCAAGAAAAAGCTGTGAAATACTGGCTTGCGTTTATAATAGCGATCTCGATACAAAACGGCAAGCCAACATTTTGCACTTTTAGTAATCATTTTGTATGAAACGTCCACCTCAATAGTAGCCTTTTTAACAATATTTTTTACAGTGAAAATATGTTTATTAACGTAGAAATTATTTTTCTGTTTGAATAAAAAATGTTTAGTTTGAATAGTGCGCTTTGGAAATCAATACCTTGCTAAGCAGATAAATTATTAGATAATTGAGAGATGACGAGCGCAGTCAAGACGAGCGCCGAGCTGGCGCTGCTCGGCGCGCTCTTCCTCGCGCCGGCCGCTGTCATTTGGATGCAGGCGCTGCAGGACGCAACGCTCTTTGCGCTCCACCCGGCGCTCAATGCGCTCGCGCTGCTCGTGTGCACCCCCAGCGGTCTCTATTTGATGCTCGAACGCAAGAACGTCGCCAACCATGCAACTCGGTGGGGCTTGTTCCATTGCAACTCGCAATGTAGTGTACGTTCTTTAACATTATGGTATATGTGCTGCTGCTGTTTCTAATGATGATAGAGCCCGGATGACGAAGCTGCACCTGCTCGTGAATGTGGTGGCAGCGCTGCTGCTGAGCGTCGCGGGGGCGATCGCGTTTGTGACCAAGAGAGCGAGCCAGGAGCGCCACTTTGTATCGCGCCATTCCTGGGCAGGGCTCACTACAGCACTGCTGTTCACGCTCAACATACTCCAGGTACGCTGGCTTACTTAGCACTCTCTACAGGCGTTCTACTGTATCTAAACGTGTTGTCACGCGTGACAGGGTCTGCTGCTCACGTTTGAAGGCAAGCGCTCGAACTGGCAGTGGAAGGACGAGACCCACGGTCTCGTTGGGACGCTCATCTACATTGGCAGTGCTGTGACGCTGGTCTTTGGGATCCAGTCGGAGACGTGGGGCACATCGACACTTGGCGCAGAGCTGCAGGAGCGACTGAAGGTGATGGTCATCATCGCGCATGTTACGCTGCTGGGGAAAATGCTGATCGTGTCCAAGACGAACAGTGGCTCAGCTCCACAGTCACTAGCAGAGGAGAGCAGCTTTGAGTTTAAGAAGTCGAGTTGAAGCTAATGCTGAGGCTGTGAGCATGAACCTTATCTGTGCTGATGCAGTATTGAAAATAGAATACGTGGCTGAGTGATTGAGTGGCTGTGAGCGAGCTGTGTGTGTGATCATGTAGATGATGGCATCCGGGCAAAACGCAATCAACAAGCGTGTGTTGAGCAGTGACGATCGACGAGCCACACGACGGTATCATAGCTGGGCGGATGTGATGACATCACTACTGGGCGAGCTCCATCACAATCAGCTCCAAAACCCCTAAAACATAATAGTTTCTTAAAAAGCTTGAATCGATTCTCGTTAGCAGCTTCTTTTGCCTTTATAAATACATAAATTGTTAAAAATAATCAACGTTTAGCGCACCAGCCAGCAAATATACGAAACACGTCACGCGTGTCAAAACGGACCGCCGGAAGCAAAACACACAACAACATCCCTCCATCACTTGACACGCGATGACCGTCAACAAGCTCGAGCTGCTTGTGCTGAGCGCGCTCTTCCTCGCGCCGTGCGCCACGATCCTCCTGCCTGCCGCGCAGGCGCCGTCGCTCTTCGCGCTGCACCCGGCAGCCAATGCGCTCGCGTTCCTCGTGCTCTTCCCAGCGTACGTATGCGCTTGTTTATCGCTCTATCTGTGTCTATCGCTATGTGTCTGACTGTCTGCTCACTCAAACGCCTTGTTGCTCTCCATACGTGTGAACTGATAATTGTACAGCTCTGTGTACGCGATGCTGGTGCGCAAGGCGTCGTCCGACTTCAAGACCCGGTGCGTTTCCCGTTGTTTTGTATGAATACCTTACTGACATGATGGTGAACTACTGGACTCACTCTAGTGCTCTCTCTCCTCTTTGCATCGCAGCGTCGCGCTCACGAAGCTCCACATGGCGCTGCAGATTGGCGCGTTCGTGCTCATGGGTGGTGCCGGCGCCGCCGCGTACTTGGCCAAGGAGGCGAACAGCAAGCCGCACTTTGTGTCCACGCACTCGTGGATCGCCGGCGCCACGAGCACGCTCTTCGCGCTCAACATGCTCGGCGTATGTACTGTGTCACCAACCTCAGACAGCACCTGCTTGTATGGAGGTCTAATGACTGTCCGTGTTGTGTTCTATAGGGACTCGGCACGACCTTCGGCGGCAAGACGGCGAGCTGGCAGTGGAAGAACCCGGGCCACCGCGCCGGCGGCATCCTCACGTTCATCCTCGGTGGCGCCTCGGCGGTCTACGGCGTCTACAGCGGCGGCTGGGGGCAGGCAATGCTCGGCGCCGACAAGCAGTTCAATGTCGCGGCGCTCATCATCGCGGCCTACACGCTGCTCTTCCTCAAGGCGATACTCACGGGCGCTACCAAGACGGCCGAGAAGAAGCAGTCGTAGAGGAACCATTCAGTCACTCGTACAGACAAGACGGCCATGTGGTGCTGCCTTCGACACTCCTCAAGAGTGTCGTAGGTTTCGTTCGTACTTAACGCTCCTCTCTCTTTCCCTGTCTCAACACCGTAGTAATGAAATCATCCCTACATTTTCTTCACTGCTTTGTGCTCCATACTCACTCAGTCTTACGCAAGACCACGGATCAGGCCAACGATCATCGCCAACCCCTCAATTGTCGGAATGTCGACGCTGCCAGAGGGCTCCATGTACGCCACACGGTGGTACATCGCGTCTCCGTCATAGCGGGTGAAGCCCCAGGTGACGAAGTCTGTCACGATGGCGTGCACGACATCCAGTCCTTCCGTCAGCAACAAGAAGTCGCACGACGTGTGCGCGTGCAGAATGCTGCACTCAATGCCGCGTCTCGCGTGCACGACGCCGATCATCCTGCCCTGTGTACGGATCACGTGATCGAAATGCGTCTGAGTGCTGCCGATCTATCGCTCACGGGACTCCACCTCCATCGGTCCTTCAAGGAGCTCACTGCACGTTCACGAGAGAATCGATGCGATCCAAAAGGCGCACTTGGTTTCGAACAAACGACTCGACCGGAATCAATGACGCTCGATCGCGGCGTGCGATGCGTGGATGGGGACGGGCATTGCATGCAGGTCATAGCGCTTACCGGATCCTGGAAGCTCCAGTTCGTTGCAACAAGCACAGCAAGCACGAGCCGGAGCAAGACCCTTGCCTCAGTTTGAAAGTTGTTGCTGGCGGGTCACTGCTATCCACTCAAACTCCCTAGCGCTGGTCTCTTCGTCACTTTCCTCATTCTCGAAATCGTCCGACCTTAGCAGGAGAATGAACACTTGGAGCGCTCCGTCCACCAAATAGTCGGAATGTGGGCTTGTGGGCGTCATCTCGGCCTCTTGCGCCAGGTAGATCTGCTGAACTTGCCGCGCTGGCTTCATCAACAGTGCATGGACTTGCGCATCTGACTTGGATTTTCACTTGTTGTAGCCGGTTGCCGCTTTGTAAAGCTTTACTTACGATGCATCGCACGTGATGGAGTTGGGGAGCTTCTGCTTCAGCGACCGTAGAAAGTTCACGACTGACTTTGTGTCGTTGCCAGGGAACTTGAATATCTCCCGTCGCTCGACGACCGCGCAGTCAATGCTCGTGGCTTCCTGCATGACCTCTTCCAGCTGTGGCCTGCGTGCTTCCTCGGCAGATTCAGAATGACGACGGTCATTGAGGTGAGGTCCTCGATCTTGCCGTTAGTCGCCAGTGTGTAAGAGCAGGCTCGTTTCCACCCATCTCATAGATTGCACATACTCACATTGTTGACAGAACCTGACTGGATCACACGACAGCAGTGAGGATGATGTGGATGTTGACCACTGTCTGCGTGATCGTGTCCAGGATCGGCACGATCTCGTACGCGAAATGTGGCACCACGTGGATCTGTGGTGCGAGAGACTCGAAGACTTGCTCAACGTTGACCAAATCCGTGTTCGGGTCTGCAAAGAACGTGTGAAGCAAGTCCCAGTCGATCTGGTCCAGCCGCACGTTGCGCCCGCCAGTGGAGAGAATTTGCTCAAGGTGCTTTCGCGAAATGCGGCGCTGTCGATTCGGGTCCACGGGGTCGAAGATCTGACACGCGCATCTGATGTCTACTCTCCACGAGCTGTCGACAAACTCCCAGAGCAGCTTTCGAATCTCAAAGACCACAGCCTTTGGGAGCGAATGGTGTCGATTTGACAATCTCCTGGCCAATGACGATGGCTTGAGCTGCTCATGGTTGTCAGCAAGATCCTCACCTCCACTTAGGGCGTTATCATGTTCGGGCTTCTTGAGAGCGTTCCGGTTAATCTCGCCACTCATGGGCTCTTTCCGAACGTACACGCTCTGCAGATCAGTGCGCAGCTTGTCGAAGAGTTGCGACGCGTTGAGGTCCTTGCCGATCCACTTGACGTAGTGCTCTGAGTTCATCTCGTGCACGCTCGCAGCGGAGATCTGGAACCCCCAGCGGTTCCCGTCTTCGTCCATGGGGAGAGACCGCACCGTGATGTTCAATGCGGTCGACGCGTGAACGCTCGCAGCGAGCGTTGACGCGTTAAATCCGGCTGTCAGTAAGTTCACAGGCTGTGAGAACGTCACCAGCTGGCCACGAGCACTCAGTGTGAGCGACAATGCAAGCGTGGGCTTCTTCATCGACATCTCCAGCATACTTTGGAGCTTCTTGCTTCGCGTTGACACTGCACCCAAGTCGCTGCAGACGTTCAAGGCTCCAGAGATCTGACGACAGAGGATCGGCAGGTTCGTTAGCTCTGTCAACGACGGCGCTCGGCCTTTCGGGAACAAGAGCACGAGGATGCCGACAATCTCGAGCCCAAAGTTGTCCCACACTGGACACGCGACCACCGAGTGCTTGACGAAGCCGATCTTCTCGTCAGAGGCGGTGATGCGCAGCATATACTTGCGGAAAGCCCCGGCGAACACACGCTGTCCGTCGTCTCTTGCTGCTGCTCCTCGTTCTTCTTTCTCAGCTTCGAATCCTTCAACCCAATGTTTCACCAGCAACACCGTCCCTTTCACAAGCACTTGTTCCAGCAGACCCTCTGTCGTCGGGACGCGGAGCTTCTGGTCGGTGAGCACTGAGATCCGACGAAGTTGCGATCCCAGAGACGGGATCTGGTTGTTCGTACTAGGGTTGAGCACCCCGCTGAGTACACTCGAACTCCCTGCATTCGACGAGGCGCCTGAAGAGGACGAAAACGACGAGCCCGCGCCACCACCTCCTGTGTTGGCCTCGGCGTGCGGCAGCAACTTGGACGTCCACATATGGCGCTTGTCGGGCTCCCAGAGAAACAAGTGCGCCTTCTCCACGTTGAAGATGCTCGTGCAGGCGTTGTACACGGCGTTAATGACGCCGATGGGACTCATTTCCTTGAAAAACGACATGGATGTGTCCAAAAGCAGGTTCGTCTGCTCCTTCTGCTTGAGCATCACCTGTTTCTCCATGATGCTCGCGATCACACTACAGCACATACTTGTGACGATGGAGAGAAACAAATCGTGACGCTCAAAGCTGATCTTCCGCCCCTTTGTGTTCACCAGGTGCATGAGCCCGACGAGTTTCGTGCCGCCGCCGAGTCCGATCGCATCCGGGTCTTCGATCACCAGTGGCGCAAAGAGCACGTTGCGAGCGTTGATCCCAGCGATGCTATCGACATAGGCGTTAAAGTGCGGTACTTCGCTCAGGTTGTTCACGATCACGAGGTCCTTGGTCCGCACGGCGTCGCCAAAGAGCGAGCTACGGTACATCTGCTCCTTGAGCATGATCTTGTGGCGCCGCTTGCGGTGGAACGTGACCATCTCCTGCGCCAGGTGGTCGTACACGTAGATCGCCGCGCTCTCGACGCCGATGATGTCTTCTGCTGACGTACCGAGACTGATCACAGCCTCGACGAGGTCTGCGTTTGCGATGAGCTTGCCGAGATTCGAGCATAGCTCCTGGTTTTTCTGGAAGAGCTGCGAGTTCTCAATTGCGAGAGCGATTAACTTTGTGATCGTCTTGAGCAGAAACTCGTCTTTTGCACGGAACGGCGCGCCGCCAGACTTGTTGATCACCTGCACGACACCAAGCAGCACCTGTTCGTTGTTCGGTTCGCTCTTTTGGCCCTGCTGCGGCTGAGCAGGAGCTCCGTTAGCACCAGCAGTTGCGCCAAAGCGGTCGCCGTTGAAGTGACTCGCATGACGGATCGGCTGCCGCTTCGTCGTGTTCGTAAGGATCGGCACTGCGAGCATGCTCTTCGTCCGGTAGTTGGTCTTCTTGTCCCAGGAGGAATTGAAGCGCGGGTCGTCGTACGCGTCTGGGATGTTGATCGCTTGACTCGTCTCGGCCACGAGCCCCACGATGCCGTGCCCAAAAGGGATTGTCATGCCGGTCTTCTTCGCGTTGTCATAGACCTGAACCGTGCCGCCACTGATATCGCTTTGCCAGTTGTGCAACGTCCTCTCTGCAGTGTCGGCGACAAACAACGAGCAGCGATCCGCGTCCAGGATCTCTTTGGCATTCTGGATCACGATCTTTCCGAGCTCTTCGAAGCGCAAGCACGTGAAAATCTCGGGTGCGAGCTGGATGAGCGTCTCTTCGTTCACCTTGTTGCTCTCGACCTCGGTGAAGTACGTCACCTTCGGTAGCAGTCCGCTCGCGAAGTGACAAAGCAGATGCAGCAAGGCCTGGTCCTCTACAGTGAACGCGTCACATTTCTCCAACGCGATCGAGAGCCCGAGCGCCTCGACGATCGTCGTCTTGCCACAGAGTTGAATGACACCCAGAGCGTGGCCATGGTGCATGAGTGGCAGCAACAACGTCGAGGCGCTGGGATGGCTGATCATGCGATCCGTGTTGTCGCTCGCTGTCGAATAGCATGGATGCTTGGTGATGTGTCCCGCTTCTAGTAGCAGCGGCCGCTTTGTGTGGAACACCATGGACGCCAGGCCACTGGGCAATCCCCCCGTATTTAACTGAGGTGATGCTGGTATTGCTGAAGACAGTGGCGGTACGAGATCACCGATGGGCTGTGAAAGTGTCGAAGGAGGATGGTGCGCGTGCCCTGCTGTCGCGAATGGCATGAGCTTCGATCGGACGGTGATCATGTCCTTCGAATCCGCTGCGCGAGGCACTCGGCACCAGAACTCCTGCTCGGCCGTGTCGACGATGAACACGAGCGATTGCTCGGCGCTGAGCAGCTCGCGACTCTCTCTCGACAACGTCTCAGCAAATTGGTACAGGTGACTGCTCTCGGCCAAGCGCTGAAATGTGCAGCTCATGGCCTGGAACGACTTGTGCAGCTGCAGCATCTGACCTCCACACACACGGAGCTCACGGAGCCAGTCACGCGTGCTCGCGTCCAGGGAGTGGTCGTGTAGAGAGACCATCTGATGACTCAGGAGCTGCTCGAACGCGAGTCCGATGTGGGTCGAGAGCGAGCCGCTGAAGTTTGGCGGTGTCAGGTCTTTCCAGAAGCTATCTGCCAACAAACCGCGCAGATGCATGTCGTTCAGATGGCGAGGGCCGGATCCGATTGCGCTGGTCATTGTTCCACTGTGTGTATACAGCTGCCGGGTTTTCTGCAGTCGCAGTTCATTTTCTTTCTCTTGTGCCAACTTGTGTGCGTGATCAAGTTGTCTCTCTAGTCGCGAGAGCTCGTGGGAGTAGTTCGCTAGCTGGTGGCCGTGACGAATCTGTGTCTCTTTCTTCTCCTGCTCGACTTTCTCCAGCTTAGCCGCGTATTTTTCCAGAAGCTGTTGCATCACGTGAGTGTTGCTATTGTTGCCGCTTGCTGCTGGACTTCGAGGATCGAGTACCAGCGGGCGTTTAGGTGACAATGGCTGAGACGACACACGCGGAGAGAACGGCTTTGGCGGATGTTCGCGCGCTCTAGTTTCAGCGTCTGCAGCTTTCAGTAACAAGTTACCTTTCCGAGGGCTGTTGTGTGGATTCGCGTGGCTGCTGCTTCCACTTCGAGGCGAGCTCATACCGGTCACCTGCGGCAATAGTGTCGAGATTACAGTAGAAGGCGGACGGACTGATTGATCGTTCAGTGCGTCGTCGCCCGTAAATGGCCGCCGCCCATGCGTTTGGAAGCCTTTGAGCGCCTGCTTGTGCATCTGCAGGTCCGCTCGCAGCGTCTGAATCGTCTGGAGATGTTGTTTCCTCTCTTCTTGCAGGTGGGCGACTGATTTCAGCTGCTTCTCGAGCTGCGTCGACAAGCTCTTGTTTGCTGCGCGCAGGCGTGAGATGATCGCGTATGTGTTCTCGTCAAAGATGCATGCAACTGGCGCTGATGTAACAGCATTGTTGTTGGAATCGGATCCCTTTTGCGCTTTCGGCCTTGACCGATCAGCTGTACTCTCCTTGTCTTCTGAATGCCTCGTTCGCTCGACACGCTCACCACGATCATCTGCCTCGGCAGCGGCGAACTTGTTCAGAAGTTCACTCTCGTCGAGGTCATGAAGTAGCTGGCCTTCGTCGACATGACCACCTTGCTCCTGATCGTCCTCGTAGGCTTCAAACGCATGCTCGTCGTCTAGGTACGACTGCTCGTCACCATCGTTATCACCGTCGGGACTGGGCTCTTCGTCATCCCCTTCTTCCACTTCATTGATGCTGTTTCTCCGTCGGTACACTGCAGAATCCAATCGCAAAAGCTGAGACCTCAGGGACTTCATGGACAGTTCGTCGCGCTCGACTACAGCCGCTTCTGCAGCTTGAGCAGCTTTCATGTCCCCTGAGCAATTGTGGTTCGGTGGACTTGCGTCTGGTTGTACGAGAGGTACCTCCATCGCGTCTGGCATCATGAGTGCTTCTTCGTACGACGGCGGAAGTTCTTCGGGCGCCCTGGAAGAGGGAGCTTCACTCTTCGGCTTCTTCTTCATTCGAATGTGGACTTGCACCGTTGCCATGCTTGTCCTGTCAAGCGTCGATCTGATTGTAAAGCCCACGTTCGCGCATTGAAAACTGGAACCGTTTCCAGAACCATGAGCGTCGCGACTTGCCACGCGCGACGGTTCGACAGTCCTTGCTTCACAGTCAAAACAAACCTCCATCAGCCTTGCAGGAATGAATGGAGAGTCAGAGGCAGCAGCACGGGAGCGACGCATGTTCTCCGCGCTCGAAACCAAGAGCGCCGGCGCAGTCGAGCTACTTGAGCACGGCCAAGAGCTTCCGCCATGTCTCGCCCCGCAAGTTTCACCAAATTCAGCAACAACAGCGAGCAGCAGCTCTTCGCGCGATGCCCTTGTCGCCACTCTCTGCGCGAGCCGACAATGATCTCAACTCGCCTAAGCGGAAAGTAGTCAACGGCAATGACGACGCTGAAGGTACAAAAATCTGCGAGCCGCGCGAACCTGTGCCCTGGAATCCTGCGTGGTTTCCCGAATCTTTGACCGGTCAGGCGAATGCGAAAGGCGTCGAGTCTCTGCTCCTTGCTGCTGGCGCCATGGGAGCCTCGCCATCGACGAAGTATGGGAACATGACGCTTGAGTCGTGGCTGCAAAACTACGAGCAAGATTTCTTGGTCTATGAGTCCCTGGAAAAGTTCATCCAGGTCAAGTTACCAGAAGCGCTTGCGTTTTGCGACAAGATCGAGCAACAGAGTTGCTCTTCTCCACCAGGTGGTAGTAATCTTGGAGATCGTGCGTCAACTGCAACACCAGGATGCCGTCAATCGCCATCGTCGCGCTTCCACGTGCGTCTACGGATCGCAGTGTACGCTCACTTGGTGGAACGTACGGTTTTTGCTCTGACGCAGTCTGCGTCGCTCTCCCACGCGAAGAAAGTCTTGTTTCAGGCGCGCCAGGAGATCTTCCGAGCGATGTTTGCCGACTACGACAAGAAATCATCCGCAGACGTCGCTTTGTCTGATAACGAAGAGGATCAGCAGCACGGAACCGCGAGTCGGAGACGACAACGACGAGCTAATGAGCCGCAGCCAGGAGACACTGCTTCAAATCGTCCTGACACCACCAGCGAAGACCGTGACTCTGGTAGTGACCGTGATGGCAGCGAAGACAGCGACAGCGATCGCGCCAGCAAACCTTCTAAGAAGAGCTCGCGCGGCGCGTCCTCGACGTCTTCATTGTACGGGCCGATGGTGGCACCTCGAACACTTGCCTTCTTCCTCACCAAAGTGCCATACACGCTCAAACTACGCGAAGATACCCAGCGGCGAGCGCTGCGGTTCAAGCGCAACCAGATGGTGCTTCGTCGCATCGTGCAGTCGCTCTATCGCTCGCTCGGGAGTGTGTTCCACGCGTGGAAGCTTCTTGTCCGGCATAAGAAAGAGGAGCGGCTCAATAACAAAGGCGCACAACTCACCGCGATGGTCGTGCAGCAGCGTGGTCTTGTGCGGTCGGTCTTTGTCGAGTGGAGCAAAGCGACTCTGTGCTCCAAAATCAAGGAGATGAAGTCGAATGAGCTGGAGATGAAGCAGCAGCACGAACAAGTTCTCGCAGACTTGAACCAGGAGATCTTTCTGCTGCGCGAGAAGAACTATGAGCTTCAGCTGGAGTTGCTGGAGAACCAGCGCTATCGCCTGGTTTCACGAAAGCCCAAACCTGCGATTGCCGTGGAAGTTCCAACTGCGAGCTTCCTTCCTGGGCGTCAAGTATCTCCAGTAAATAATGAAGAGGTGACACAAGAACAGAGTCCAACCGTCGAAGATGACACATCGCTGACTGATTCTGACGAACGAGAGACTGCAGTAGTGGAAAACGATGATTAGCTACAAGTCCCAGAGACATACATTCATGTGAAAATACACCACACCTGTGCATTTGTCCCGATGCCATCTAAACCAATGCGAATGTCAACATATTCATATGCATAGCAAATACCTATGGCGGCGGCTTGGAGACTGGGTAGATAGCGGCACCGGTACAGAAAAGTCTGGGTACGTTGGTTTGCGATCAGCGAATTTCGCTAATCAACTTGGTCCATCTCCTCTTCGATGCTGTTGCTGCTGCTCAATCGGCGATTTCTGAAGTGAGCGTCGCTAACTGCACCAGTATGTGAAACTGGGAATGATGAAGATGATGAGGATGAAGACGACGATGAGATAGAAGACCTTAACGGCTCGAGAGTCGGAATGTCATCTTCGCTGTTGTCACTTTGTCGACGCTCGCTGGCAGATGAAAAACCAAAGTTTCGACTGAGAGAACGTCGCATGAATTCCAGGAAAGACGGATAGCTCGTTCCGTTCGACGAGGATGACGATGCCGATGAGGACGAAGCAGACGAATCGCCGCGGGTGCGCTCTTCATCTAGGCTATTTCCTTGCGTATCGCGGACTTGAGTAGTTGTCGCGATTCTCTCCTCTTGCTCTCTTGCTCGCTCATTTGCTTCCGCGATCTCTGGGATCACACCAAGCGAATTGTCTGAACCGGAAAGACCGTCACGCTGAGCTTCATCGAAAGAAGATATTGGCGAAGGAATCGGCTGGTAGTCAAACCGGTTTCCACGCATCGATGCGGCAGGGCTTCGACTATTCGCGGGCGCTGCAGCGTCATCATTCCGCTCGTCGTGGTCGAACGACGTTCCAAAGAAATCGTCGGTCAGAAAGTTCTCCAGGTTCTGATCGACAGTTCGTCTTCGTCTAGCTTCTGAAATGGACGAAGAGGTGTGGCGCTCTTGGCGACGGAAGGAGCCCAGTAGTGGCGTTCGACTGTGGTCCACACTCTCACGGTCGTTGTCGAGATCATCATTGGCTTCATCATTGAGCAGCGCTCTTCCATCACTGCTTCCCAAAGGTTCTCGAAGATCAGGAAGTCCAAATGCTTCTTCGAAACCGGAGCTGACTGGAGGAGACAGCGGGGCTCTGACACGGTGGTTCGCAGTTGCATTCGTTGCTTGTACAATGGATGCATTCGATGCAGCTCGAGCAAGAGACGCGAGTGACGTCAGTGAAGACGGAGCGACGATCGCGTGGATGTGCACATCAATGTTGCGCCGACCACCCTGCGAGTCGTTCGGATTCACCATAGTCGTCGAAATCAAGTCTCGAATCGAAAGCGAAAAGTCCTCACTTTCAAGGGCGATCGGAGCTGATGCCTCCTGTCTTGTCGTGCGATTTCTAGCCGCCGAAGCTCGCGCTTGTTGCACTTGACGTTGCTGGTTGTAGCTTCGCAGCTCTGGACGAAGCAACGGCTCCAAGCAGCGCGCAGAGTCCGTCAGCAGCCTTCCAAAGCGATCAAAGAGTGGAGCAATGAGGTGAGCCATTTCCGAGATATCTTCACTGCGACTTTGAGCACTTGTTGCCGATAAGAATGCATCGTCTCGAGCTGAGTCAAACTCGCCAAAACTCTGCACACCTTGCTGCCGCTGCTCACGACTTCGAGTTTGCTCGTCACACAGATCTGCAAATCGATCGACGTGAGGCATGATCTCTCGCATAAGGTCTCGGACTCTGGAAACCATTTCGCGAACATCTGGGTTTCCGATACTTGGCGCATTCGGAAGCCGCGTCAGCGGCATCGGAGACATATGCTGCGAGTTCACCGTGTGCACTGTGCGAGTCCGAAAAGCGGCGATACGGTTCGAATTGAAATCGATCCACTCATCCCACCGAGACGGCCACCCATGGTAGTGGATGAGTACTTTATCCTCCGAGATGTCCATCACAGTGCACTCTAGCCATTGGTTCACGGTGTCCTTGACGTCCAGCCATTGCCCAACAAAGAAGCGTCGACGACCGCGGCGCAGACGACTTCGAGCACCGCCAGCTTCCGTTGATGGCGAAGTGATGGGTTGGTTTGGCAAATTTATTTCCGTGTCTTCAACGTCTTCTTCTTCGTCGATCTCGCTTCGCACACTTTCGTTGCGTTGCTCCACTTCAGGCTGGACCGCGACAGTCGAGAGCACAGTGCGTAACGTCATCATGCCCTGGACGATGTGATCAAGGTTCGTTCGTGGCTCGTTCGCACTGCTGCCATTGGCGTTCAACACAGAAGGTCCAAGACCCATCTCGGATGCAACACTCGACGGCGAAGCTTCTTCAAGAACGTCGTCACCAAACAGCTCGCGAAGCCCATGAAGCCGCGTTGCAGACTCGTCTGCGGTACCACTGGATCCACTTTGCCCACCCAGGGCTTCTCGAAGCACGCCCATGTTCCACGCAGCTCCAGTCGGCTCTCCCGGTCCTGGGATGCGTCGTCGAGTAGTCGTTTGGGGTCGGAGTACACTGGGTTCACGCAGATTCCGGCGCCTCGACGCTTCTGACTCGGCATCTTCTCGATTGAGCGTGTCCTCATTGCTCATCAACCGGCGCAAATGTTCACGATTGCGGCGAACCGCGCTGCCCACGAAATCGTCATCGTCGTCGCGATTCGCAAACGTAAAACGTGGTCCCGTAGATCGCCCACTAGCGGCATCATCATTCGAGTTCGAACTTGACGCTGCAGCAGGAACATTACTTGCAGCACTATTAGCGCTAGCTGACACCACAGATGGAACTGGCTTGGCAACAAGATGCACCGTGTGGCCATCTTGGATGTCATACGTCGACAGCGCGGAGCCGTCTTTCATCAGTTTGCCTACATTTACAATCATTGATGAAGACGTTTGCATATGTCAGGATGGTACTGTTCAATTTCACAAGCTGACACACATAAGCCGCACTTTCTCACCTCGGTAGATCAGACGCTGACGGTACACCGGCACTTGGGTCGCGTGCGCCACCTTGACGCGAAAGTCCGCGACGCTCATCGCCGGCGGGGCTTCGACCTCCACGACGCGCTCATCGAGTAGCTTCAGACGAATGCGCAGCGAGTTCCCCGCCTCCGCTTCAACCATGGCAGCAGCCGTTAGATCAGAACCAGAAAGTGCTACGGTTGGCGTCGCCGCGCTGGCGTCGCCAGTCAACAGGTCCTCGCTGGCAGCAGTGACAGTTGCGCCTGCTTCTTCTAGTGCCGGCAGAGCGACTACGCCGTTGCCAACGATGCTCGCCTGGTTCTCGTGCGCCACCATCTCACTCGCTCCCTCGCCCTTGGCCCGTGTGCTCGCTCGAAGCTTCTCGGTTTCCTTTTGAATGCGGAATTGTTCTTTGCAAACTAGGAGGAGTTAACGCAATCATGAGAGAAAAACGTCACCCCGTCAAAACGGATCGATCAAAAACTCAGATGTAAATGGTTTCTCTGTGAACTCAACATTTGTCTTATATAGATTATGTCTAAAGTGGACAATTTTGAAACCGGGTATATAATGCTGATATTGAGCACTAATTATACCAGCTGCGTCAATAGTTACAACATTATACTGGAATCTATAATGCAGCGCCAGACAACAAGCAAGGCTGACGAAGCGATGTATGTGTGAGGAACGCATTAATGGTGAAGATTACTTGCAGCCGGTGCCGCCGGCAATGCGCAAGCACTTGGTGCTTGCGAAGAGACTGAGGATGTTGGTCATGATCGTCCACGCGAACGCGAACACCAGATAGCAGACCGTGATCGTGCCCATGAACTTGCTCTTGCCGCCGCTGCGCTTGAGCTCTTGCGCCTCCTTCTTCTGGCGCGGCAGCCACACGACGAAGATGACCGAGAAGAGGTTGATTGCGTACGCGATCAAGTACGCGTACGTGACCTGCCACCGCACGGCATGGTTGTCCTTGACGATGTACTTGCGCTCGATATCGAAGTACGCGTCCACGGACTTGGTCATGACGGTCGCGAAGGGTGTGCCGACGGCCGAGATGCTCACCATGAGGCCCATGATCGTTGCCTCCTTGCCAATGTCGCACACCTCGACGACGAAGAGCGTGGCGATGAAGTCGCCGATGCTGTTGGGGATCTCCTCGAGCAGCGGCACGCCGAGCCAGAACCACTGGCTGCGGTACACGTTCCAGATCGTGATGAACGTCGGGATAGCATCGAAGAGCACGACACCGAACTGGCACACGACGACGAGCAGCTGCCAGCTCCAGTGCAAGCCGTAGCGGCGCACGATGAAGAGCGCGAGGAACGTCACGAGCGACGAGAGCATGGACGCGATGCCGTCGTTGATCGGCTCGACCTTGGCCCACGTGCTCTGGATCGGACTAGACGCCGTGACGGAGAAGAGCGAGAAGACTTGGCGGAAGAAGCGGAAGGCGATGACCTGGTAGATCACGCGATTTTGCATGAGCTCGTAGAGGTAGACGAAGAACGAGCGCATGGACTGGCGCTCTGCCTTCTCTTCCGTGATGCAGAACCAACAGATGGGGATCGTCACGAACGAGAAGAAGGCGCAGACGCCCATGATTGCGTTGAAGCCCATGGTCCAGGAGAACGAGCCGCCGTAGTCCACGCCGTTGAGCCCCAGACCCGTCATAAACGCCGAGAGGATCATGAACACCTGGCGCACGGACGACACGTGGTTTTGCACGCTGCCGCGGATCGCCTCGGGCTCGCGCTGCGCTAGCTCCACCATCACGCCGTCCGACGCGCCGAATGCGATGACCGTGCCCAGGTTGGCGAACATGAGCAGGAAGATGAGCTTGATACCGCGGTCAGGCGCGTTGTGATTGATCTGCGACAGCTGCGCCGGCGTCATCTTGCTCTCATCCTTGCCCGAAAGTGACGGGTCGAGGTAGTACGGATCGCCCAGCGGGAGCACCGCCATGAGGAAGCATGAAACGAAGGTCATGACCCAGCCCATGATCAGGTACGGACGGCGCCGGTAGCCGAAGATCGGGTAGCAGTCCGTGAACACGGCGGCGAACAGGCGCAGTGCGCGCGGGAGACGCACGAGCGCCGTGGCCGTGGCCGTCAGCGTCGCTGACATGTACAGGTAGTTGTTAAGCACCGAGTAGATGACACCGAGCACCGTGCCGTAGACGACGCCCACGGAGGCGATGTGCGCCAGAAGACCGATGTTGCCGAACGCAAAGACCGACGGAGTGCCGCCCGGGCGCAGCGCGCCGCCTTCTAGCAGGTCGAGGTCGGCGGGCGACTTGAGCTCCTGGAACGTGCCATTGGCGGTGGGGCCGCCGGGCGTGAGCTCCAGGTCGAGCTGCTTCTGCTGGAGCGTGTCAAGTGGGGGCGTGGCTGGCTGCTTCATCGGAGCTGCTGCTGCGAGGCGAGAAGAGAAGTGAACTGCATGAAAGAGTTGCGCGCTCACCGAGTCGCTGCTCCTTGTTGCTGGGTGGCCTCGGGTGGATGGAGAGCCCTAGACGTGCCGAGCACATCAACCACAGCAGCACACAACGAAACGTTGCACACGGCTGGCTGGCTGTTTCAATAGCACGAGCAGTGATTAACAGCAGCGAAACCAATGGCGAGCGAACGCATCCTCTTTTTCACACATCCCGCTCTTTTCCGATCGGCGCGTGCCTTGCGCCAACGAACGGAGCGCACCACCACCGAAATGGCTCTGATTGGCTCAACCGCTGTCGCTCATCTTGGTCATCTAAAAGATTTGAAATGCTACTGTGATCAGCGATACAAGTGCAAAATACGCCCGAAATTAGGAAGCGTTTTGCATAAAAAATGCAGTAAATGGCTGTTTATGTCAACTGCGGCTAATATATTATGGCATTTGTTGTAGAGTACAAAATCGCGCAGTATCTCACGACAGGAGGGAGGACCCGACTGGCCGTGCTTCCACTTGATTGGTGCCAGAGCCTGTGAGACTGCGGACAGCACACTACCGAGGAGAGTGATCTGCGAGCAGAATGCATTTACATTCGGCGCTCGCGATCCGAAATGAAAACAGCACATGGCCTTGGCGGAAAGCACTGGCTGCGAGCCGCCCGCTCGCCGTGCGGCTCTGACATATCACGACCGCCAAGCTGTGACTCACGTGTCGATGATAAGTAATAGCGACGCGGCCGGCTGACGAGATGCACAAAAGGAGCTCTTTGCGTGCGGATGACAGATCCAAGCGCCCTTGGCCTATAATCGCAGCGTGACTGAGTACTGTATCCACAGTCAAGTCGCCACAGACTAACCAAAAGACAGACAAGTACGATAACTACAGAGACCCTCATGACGTACTACTGCTGCAGGAAAATGGACATGGGCACAATGAAATCTCAACCTCAGCATTTGAAGTCTGCTCGTTCTTTGGCTGCTTGTGGTCGCCTATCATCTCCAGCTACCAGAGGGGTCGCTAATTGCCCTGCTGTTTGACCTCCAGTGTTACCAAGAGGTCCGTTCGAAAACTGTGCGATCGCCACTACAGTCCAACTGGAGATCCTCTCGAGCCGGATGCTTGTGAATGGTGGATGCAGCAGTGCTACGAGATCAATGGACTGATGGGCGAGGACTAGAACGATAAGTCGGTTGGAAATGTGGGAGGAGAGCGCTCGTTCTTGTAAACTCGCTTCAACTGATGGACGAGAGGGCGGTGGCTCACGTTTCGATCCACCTCCAGTATGGCTCGTTGCCGCTTTCGTCTCGACCGCACAGACGCCAGCAAGACCACCAGCTCTCGACTTCCTTCGAATCCAGACAAGCCTCCATAAAGACCTTTCCGTTGACGATCGTTGCTGCTACCGCTACGCTTGTCGCTATCGCTGAGCCTGCGATGGTGCTCGATGAAGGTAGAGTGCAAGTACTCTGACTAAATTCTCACCAGCAGCAGGATACTGACTGGGTTTGTTTGTTTTGTGACACTGTTAGGCATCAACAACTTG
>JAADXK010000611.1:0-19169 GCA_023337805.1 Globisporangium barbulae | reverse complement strand
TTCTGAGCATACAAATAGTAAGTCTAAATACTGCACTAAACTGAAAGGAAAAAAATCTTCATTTTTGTCTTCTGGGATTGTCTGTTTGCTGGAATTTGACTCAACAAATCCGAATAAATCAGTCGAGAAAGCTCTATTTCTGCTGATTCGAGTCATACTTTTACCTTTTCGATCGTCCAAATTGCTCAGCTGCAAGGATCGTTCTCCTTACGCATCCAAAAAACTGCACAAAACTGAAAGTTTACGTTAGACTATGCATTATAAGAGGAATGTTGCCCACATGTGTTATTCACATGAAAGCCTTCCTCACTACCATTCGCCGTCCGAAGCGCACTCACAATGAGTGCCGCTCCTCCAACAGCAACAGCTCCAGGCGCTTCGCTCAAGCGACTGCTCGCTGTATGCCGTGAAGGGGACGACGCGCAGGTGCGCGCACTGCTGCTGCTGCCAGAGAATGCGGAGGTCTTTGCAGATGCAGTCAGCGCCGATCGCTTCACGCCGCTGCTCTCGGCGGCGTGCAACCACGGTCACCGAGATGTGGTCACCACGTTGCTCGAGCTCGGAGCGAACGTGGACTCTGCAAACGAGACGGGCGCGACCGCTCTTCACGTCGCCGCCGAACGCAACAACGCTGAGATAGTCGACTTCCTGCTATCCAAGCAAGCTGCCGTGAACGCCGCAGATGCGAGTGGCTGGACGGCGCTTCATATCGCTGCATGCAAAGGCTATGTGGATGTTATATCCGTGCTACTGGCCAAGAAAGCTGTGGTGAATGTTGCTGCGATTGATGGAGCGACGGCGCTGCTGCTCGCTGCGGAAGGCGGCTATGCCAGCATCGTGTCACTGCTACTAGGGAACCACGCGAGTGTCGATGCGGCGACAAGTGGTGACATGAAAGCACTGCATTTTGCTGCTCAACAAGGCCACGTCGACGTTGCGTCTGTGCTTCTGGACAACAACGCCTTTGTAGACGCTCAAGACGTGAACGGAAGCACCCCCTTGTTGCTTGCTGCCGCCAAAGGAACCCTGGAGCTCGTGACGCTGCTACTAGTCAAGCGAGCCTCGGTTGATCTTGCAAACGTGAACGGAGAGACACCGCTTATCGCCGCTGCGAGCTGCGGTCATGTTGACGTGGTGCTTGCGTTACTCAAGCATCAAGCGTGTGTAGATACTGCTATCCCCGGCGGCTTCACTCCGTTGTTCATTGCAGCTGCGATGGGTCATGTCGACGTGGTGACTGCTTTGATCAAGATGCACGCGAATGTGAATGTGACCGACGCTACTGGATCATCGCCACTTCATGTCGCTGCCCAGAACGGCTACGGAGACGTGGCGTATGCACTGGTTAATGGCGGTGCAAATGTGGACGCTGCAAACCAAGATGGCCGAACTGCGCTCCACTTTGCAGCGCAGCAAGGTCACGTGATTACAGTGTCCAGGCTGCTGGAGAAAGGTGCTTCCGTGGACATCTCGAGTGGGGACGGAACGACGCCGCTGATTGCCGCCGCGAAGAACGGACACGTGAACGTGGTGCTTACGCTGATCGAGAATGGCGCAGACGTTGATGCAGCAGCCGAAGATGACATGACGCCGCTCTTTATCGCTGCATGCAATGGTCATGCAGAAGTGGTGTATACTTTACTCGCGAATGGAGCGAATGTGAATGCACCTACAGCGAACGGAGTCACGCCACTGATCGGTGCCGCTCATAGCCGACAAGCCGCCGCAGTTGCTGTCTTGCTTGACTTTCAAGCGGCGGTGGACATCGTGGAGGCGAATGGAGCAACGGCACTTTATATCGCTGCCATGCAAGGCTGCACCGACATCGTGTCAGCACTGCTGGCGAAGCACGCGAACGTGAGCGCATCGACAATGCACGGCATTTCTCCGCTCTTCGTCGCCGCGCAGAATGGGTCTGTGGATGTGGTGGCGCTGCTGCTAGCAAATCACGCGGTCGTCGATACCCCAGTATCGCTGGCAGGAGGCGCAACCCCGTTGTATATGGCTGCAGCCTCTGGCCACACGTCCGTGGTATCTTTGCTGCTGGAAAAGGACGCGAACGTGAATGTCGCCGACGCGGAAGGTGCGACGCCGCTGATTTATGCCGCCAAAGAAGGTCACGCTGAGGTTGTATCGCTGTTGCTGAAGAAAGACGCGTTTGTGGATGTTGCGACCCACGCTGGAACGACCCCGCTGTACTTCGCTGCTGAACACGGCCACCTAAGCATTGTGCAGATGCTGCTGGACGCTCATGCATATGTCGAAGTCACCAACAGCGTCGGAGCAACTCCACTCTTTGGTGCTGCTCGAAGCGGTCACGCGAGCGTGATCCGCTTACTTTTGGAGAACAATGCGAACGCTAGGGCCACAGCCGTCGATGGGACCACAGTGCTTCACTTTGCTGCTCATTTCGGTCATGAGGTAGTCACTGCCTTGCTTCTCGCGGAACAAGCTCGCAAATCCTGGCCAAGCGACACATTCCTGGACGTGGCTGATAAGGAGGGAGAAACTCCGGTGATTGCTGCTGCAAGAGCTGGCAATTTCCACGTCGTGAAAATGCTGCTTCGAGCAGGAGCATCTGTGAAGGTCCGCGCTGCTGATGGGGAAACTGTGCTGGTCGCTGCTGCACGACAAGAGAATCTGAGTACAGTGTCGTTGCTCTTCAAGCTTGGATTATTGTCACCAGGGACTTCCGACGGCGAGCAAACACCCTCGCTTCTCGCCGCATCATTGGAAACGCTGAGAGACTATGCAGCACAAGTACACGAGTACCGCGCTCTGTGGCTTCGAGCTGTCGATCGTCTGAGCGAAGTCAATCGTTGGTTTGAAAATGTTCCTGAACCTCCACGAGACAGCGCCCACCAGTTCGCCATGATCGTGTACCACCTGCTCAGGCTCAAGACCAAGTGCTCGTACTACAGCGTCTTTGCTCGGGTTGTGGAGAGTCCGGCGGTCGTACACCGCTTTCGCGAACTCCACATCGAGCTCACGTTCATGGAGCAAGCCCTTGACCCGGACTCGTTCACCGCAACTCACACCAATTGGGAGGCGCTCTACGCCGCCGACCAATTCGTGCTGATCGAAGGTGTGCGAGAGAAAATTGTCGGACCGGTGCCGTTTCGCCTCTTTCTCGAAAACGAACAGCACCATGCGCTAGCGGCTCACGCACTTGTGTATTCGATGCGCGCCTATGGCGACATGTGTAACCCGGCGATGCTGAACTTGCTGACGTTCTTGCTGAACCAAGTGCGCGAGGTGGCGTCGACGACAAAGGTGGATCAGGTCTCCGACTGGTTCATCCCGCACCACGAGCTCGACCCAAATCTCATGGGAGGTGACAAGCAGATGACCAAATCCTCCAAACCAGTTCGCGGCACGTGGTCGAGCTCGGCGGTCATCATCTGCCAGCACCAAGTGTCCATCACCAGGTTCACGACTATTGTCGAGCGCTGCTTCCACTTGAGCCACCCGAACGTGGTCAAACTCTTTGGGGCGTCGCACCTCCGCTCTCCGCTCGCCACAATTTTCGAAAACGTCGCCAGTGTGAGTCTGCGTGAGTACTTGGCGACTGAAGAAAAGAATAAGCACCTGTTGTGGCAAAAACTGTACGAAGTGGCGCTTGGACTCAAGTATCTCCACGAGCGCGAGCTTATTGTTGATAGCCTTCGGTGCGACGACATCTGGGTGGGCACCGACAATATCGCGAAGGTCAACGCGTTTCGGTGTATCACCTTGCAGCACGACGACTTGGTGAATCGAACGCAATTCGTCCGATGGCAGGCTCCGGAACTGCTTCGAGGCGCATCTTCACCACCACCAACTGCATCCTCCAACGTGTACTCGCTTGCAATGTGCATTGTTGAAGCAGCAACGGGGAAAATTCCCTGGGAAGGTGAAGCCGCTGCAGACGTATCTGCAAGAGTCTTGACGGGCCTTCAACCAATGCTCCCCAAAGGATTGACGCCCATGCAAGTCAATTTGCTCGAACGAATGACAGTGCTTGATCCAGTGAAGAGACCGACGATCGCGACTGTCGTCCAGCACCTCAAACAGTTTGCAGACGAGCAAAAGACTCAGCAAAATGCTCGGCCAAGGACCGAGCCTTCAATGTTCCGGTCTGCCAGTGGGAAGTACGACCTCGACAATTTCATCTTCACTGAACTGGGCACGACGCTCGGCGGGTTCCTGATGAAGCTCAAGCGAAAGTCCTCATCGCATCGCGATTCGAGAGACGCTGGTCTGTACGTCCTCGACCGACTTCGTCACATCCACGAAGAACTGCAGTGTCAACACCGACTCCCAAGTAGCCCGGTGGTGGTGTGTTTCTGCGACGTGCTGCTGAGTTTCGACAGATTCCTGGGCAATGCAATCGGCCAACAGTCGGTGCTACAACAGGCCAAAAGCCAAAAAGTGTCGCTGCAAAGCAATGTGCTTCATCGGCGAATGGACGAGGTGCTCGAACTTCTCGCGCTGCCGACTGTGGACCCGATCCACATGTGGCAGCACCACGTCGCTGAGGCCAGTGCTGCGACTGGTGGTGATGACGAAGACGTCACAGCAGAGCAAACAGCGACAGCACTTGGAGAAGGCGTGATCAAGATCCTGCGCTTCAAGAACGACAAATTGAGCCACAAGTTCAAGGAGCTCGACTTTGATGCGATCGACGCCGCAGTGCATGATGTCCAAGCCCTACGTCCACTCTGGTTCATCCCGATTTACGAGCTCAAGTACGAGCGAGGCGAAGCAATCGGCGTGGGCTCATTTGGCGAAGTGTTCATGGCGACGTGGCTGGGCACCCCCGTGGTGGTCAAGTTCATGGGGTACGAGGCCGACGGTAGCGAGTACGACCGCGCCATGTTCTTCCACGAGCTGCGCATCTGGTTCCCATTGAGTCACCCGCATGTGGTCAAGCTCTTTGGCGCCTGTCACGTTGGGAAACGTTACTTTGTCTGTGAGTTTGCTGGGAATGGGACATTGAGCGGATACTTGAAACGTGACAAGACGAATGCCAGCAGACTTTGGGAGCTGCTGTACCAAGTCGCACTTGGACTGCAGTACCTTCACGAGCAGAACATCCTGCACAACGACCTCAAGTGCGACAACGTGCTCATCGGCTCGGATGGCAGTGCGAAGCTCACAGATTTTGGGCTCAGCTGCATTCTGGAGAGCGTTGAAGTGAAGATCGACCCGAAGAAGGTGGGTGCGCAGCAGTGGAAGTCCCCCGAGTACCTCCGTGGGGATCGTCTGACGCTGGCAACCGACATCTATTCCTTTGGGATGCTCATCCTAGAAGCGGTCACGGGCGAGCCGCCCTGGGGCCGGTCGATTGTAGATGCGGTCGTGCGCTTGCGAGTCAAGAAGGGTGGACTACCACCGTGTCCTGCCTCCATGAGCTCTTCACAGTGGAGCCTGATCAAGATGATGTGCGCCTCGGACCCAGTGCAGCGTGTGAAGATCTCGTTTGTCGTCGAGAAGCTGCACGAGGTCTCGCAGCAGGAGCTACAGCAAGTATCAGGAGCTAAAATCAGCGACTCAGACAGTCACGCGCCATAGGAGGTGGTGAGACGCAGCTCAACGCGCACCACCGAGTGGCACCAGCTACTGTCGAGGATCACACGACTTCTGGGTCAGGTTGAATGCTGCTAAGGTGCACTGTTGCTTGAATGTTGCTTGCCATTATGTTGCATAACCTACTTCTCAGAGAGCAAGTTCAGTGTACAGTGATGACGACTCGGACTTAGACTCATCTCTGGACGAGTGTAAAGGGGACGTTTGTTCGGCACGCATTATGAAGCTGACCTCACTGTATGCAGCGGCTGCAAATCGACGGCCACTTCACCGAGCTGCCGAGAACGGTCATGTCGACTGGTCGTGATGGTGCTCCAAAACGACATCTCACCAACCATGGCTGACTCAACCAAAGCCACATGACTGCACATCGCTGCTCAGCACTGTCACGCCTGGATATCAGCGTTGAAAGTGTTAGACATCATTGCATGTTCATTTCATCCGACTTGATCGATCGTTTGCATTGAACCCACTTAGATGCGAACCAATTGAACTTGAGCAAGCCGTCGTTTCGAGTTCGTATTGGGCGCGTCGCTTGGGACTCGAAAGGCCACACTCGCTCACTCGTTCACGCAAGCGAGATCCACACAAGTCCAGGCAGTAGCTCTTCTCCATCCATTTGCAGTCATCTCGTTGCACGCGTCGCACGTGAAGATCAGTTCCCGCGTTGCTGTCTCCGTCTCCGCTCGTGCGCTCCCGTGTTGTATTGTGGCCGACGAGTCTCACGCAGCACAGCTAGCAGTACAACCATAACCAAAACCCAGTCTCCAAATTAGCCAAATCATGTCCAACAAGGGAGAAAGTGTGCGCGTGTGCGTGCGCATTCGCCCGCTGAGCACCAAGGAGAAGCAGGACGGGCGCAATTACATCGTGTTTGCTAACAAGGAGCAGGGCGAGATCTCGCTCGCCAACCCGGAGGCGGACGACCGCGAGCCGCCCAAGAAGTTCACGTTCGACGCCGCGATCCCGCCCGAGTGCTCGCAGATGGACGTGTACAACAAGGCGGCGATGGACATCGTCGACTCGGTCGTCAATGGCTTCAACGGCACGGTCTTCGCCTACGGACAGACCGGCGCCGGCAAGTCCCACACGATGGAAGGGTACTCGGAACCACCCGAGGAAAAGGGCATCATCCCAAACTCGTTCAAGCACATCTTTGACCGCATCGCCGCCGAGTCTGACACGAAGCAGTTCATGGTCTATGCGTCCTACTTGGAGATCTACAACGAAGAGATCCGGGACTTGCTCGCGCAAGACCCGAAGAACCGACTGGAGCTCAAGGAGAATTTGGACACGGGCGTGTACGTGAAGGACCTGACCTCCAAGCAGGTCACGGGCGAGGCCGAGATCGACGCCGTGATGCAGCAGGGCAAGAAGAACCGAAGTGTTGGGGCGACGCTCATGAACCAGACGTCCTCGCGCTCGCACTCGATGTTCACAATCACGGTCGAGGCGTGCTCGAACACCGTGGGTGTCGACGGCAAGCAGCACATCTGCGTGGGCAAGCTCAATCTCGTCGATCTTGCCGGTAGCGAGCGCCAGGCGAAGACGGGCGCGACGGGCGACCGTATGAAAGAGGCGACGAAGATCAATTTGTCGCTCTCGGCACTTGGCAACGTCATCTCAGCGCTTGTTGACGGCAAGTCGCAGCACATTCCGTACCGTGACTCGAAGCTCACGCGACTGCTGCAGGACTCACTTGGTGGCAATGCAAAGACCGTGATGATCGCGAACTGCGGCCCCGCTGACTACAACTACAACGAAACGCTGTCCACGCTGCGGTACGCGAACCGCGCCAAGAACATCAAGAACAAGCCGAAGATCAACGAAGACCCCAAGGACGCCAAGATTCGCGAGTACCAGGAGAAGATCAAGGAGCTCCGCGAAGCTTTGGCGGCCCAGGAGAAGAATATGGCGACGGGTGGTGGAGGTCAAGGCGGTAGCGGTCAGGGTGGTGGTTTCGGCGGAGGCAGCGGTGAGAAAGGTGGGCCGGCGCCTCAGATCATCGAGCGCATCGTGGAGAAAACCGTCGTGAAGCGTGAGGGCGTGAGTGAAGAGCTGCTCAAGAAGCTCGAAGAGGACGCGCGGCGCGAGAAGATGGAGCTCAAACAGAAGGCGCAGGCCGAGATGAAGGCGCTGCTCGCGGAGCAATCGCGTACCGAAGAAGAGCGAGAGAAGCTTGAGAAGGAGCTCGCGTCCAAGGCGCAGCAGAAGGCCGAGATGGCCAAACAGAAGGACGAAATGCTGGGGCACTTGCAGAAACTCGAGAAGAAACTCATCTCGGGCGGTAAAGTGATCGACAAGGCAGCGAAGCAAGAGCGCGAGCTACGCGAGGCGCAGACGAAAGTTGAGAAGCAGAAACACCAGGAGATGCTGCTCGCGCGCGAGCTCGCGGAGAAAGAGGACTCGAACATGCTGCTTGAGGAGCAGTTCGCGACACTCCAGGAAGAAGTGGACGACAAGACGCGCAAGCTCAAGAAGCTCTGGGCCAAGCACAAGGCGGCGAGCACCGAGGTAGAGGATTTGAAGGCCGAGTTCCAGACCGAGAAGGAGGACATGCTCGACACGATTCGTGAGCTCACACGCCAGCTGAAGATGAAGCACCTGCTGCTGAGCCATTTCGTGCCTTTCGACGAAGCCGCAGCGATCGAGAAGCGTGCCAAGTACGACCCAGACGTGGACGAGTGGAAAGTGGATCGCCTCGAGGTGAAGGCGAACGGACTGCGTCCTAAGCGCCCCGTGTCTCGCCGTGGTGCGCGTCGCATCGAGAGCGAATATGGGCGTCGCAACAAGCTCATCGACCCGATGAACATGCGCTGGCGAGCCGACAATGTCGTGATCTTGGACATGGAGATGCCCGAGCGTCGCACGAAGGACTTTGAGTACGGCGTCGGCGGCATGGGTATGAACTACTGGCTCGAGCGCGTCGGCTCGAACGAAGATGACGTCGAGATCGTGTTTGAGAACGAGGTTGAGGTGGCGCCCTCGAGCAGCTTGCTGGCATCGTCGAAGGAGAAATCGTCTTCGTCGTCAGTGGAGAAGAGCTCCAGCAGCGTCGCGAGCACCAATTCGTCGTCAACTTCGGTCAGTGGCCCTCCAGCAGCGAGTGGGAGTTCAGCAGCTGGAGCGAATGCTACAAGCTCAGTGAGTACCAGCGGAAGTTCTGGGAAGAAGACAAGTGCGAGTGCTGAGCCCAGTGGCGAGAGTGAGAGATCGAAGGAGAGATCGAGCAGTAGTAGCAGCACCAGCAGCAAAAAGTCGTCGAGCAAGCGGCCACCCACAGCCAGGTACGCAGTTTGAATGAGAAGGGAGAGAATGGTTTGCTTGCTCAGGCTTCTGTAGATCACACAGACTGACTGACTTGCTTGTTTGTTCTATTGTTCTGCGCTCCTTCCTTTGCTGCGGCCTCTTAGCCGACGACGAAGAGACTCGGTGGATGAGTGAGTGAGTGACAGGATCGTCAACTGCAGAGACAGTAAGTCCATCTTTCACGTGAACTGAAGGCGAACGAGGCAAAACATGATGAAGCCACTTGTACCCATTTTTGATTTCGACTGGACTGATGATATCTCAACGCTAGCGCTTGCGTAACATTCATTCAAAGAGATAGACAGAAGGATGCTCAGGTGACTCGGCTGGAACGCGTGCGGATGGCGTTCGTGGTCGACAGGCTGAACGAGATTGTTCACGAGAGCGACACGATGAGAGCGCCATAGTGACTGACTGAGCGGGTTTGATGCCGAGGTGACATGTAGTGTTCGAAGCCTCGCTATCCCCTGCTGAGCTGGTATCGTGCACATCAAATCAAACCGCTTTTGTTTGAACGAGACGAGTGTTTCCAAGGTGTGTGGTTCACGATGAGATGGTAAAGTCCCTTCGATTTGCAAATGCGTCTCAGAGAGAGACTGGGTTTCTTTGTCCTCCTACAGAACAGTGATACTTCGATTCGATCTTATCCGTCAACTTGCGAGTTTAGTTCTGGGTGCGATCATATCGTGTTGGCGAGTTGCTCCTTCACAAATTTCCCTTGGCTTTGCTCTGAAGCTCATCGGCGAGTGCCGCCCCCAGCTGCCGTGAGCTGAGCTCAGTTGGCGCGAACCAGCAGGAGCTTTAACAAGAAGAAGCAAGCGTTTCAAGCCATTGAACAATGCAAAACACACTTTCCCGTCCTATAGTCGGGCGCACTCAACAACGGAGACAAAGAGAAGCAGCACGCAGTTGCCAACCTGAGCACGCGAGAGGACTTGAGAAGTCCTCCCTTTACCCTTCAACATAGCTCGACCACGTGGGTGGTCGGGCAGGTGTACCTTGGGTGCACTTGTGAATGTTGCTTGGATGTGGACAAACCTCTCGAATCCACACACTCACACGCTTTCAGAACCAACGCAAAAGAAGAGCGAGAAAGGCAACCGAGAGCGAGAAGTGTACGTACCACCACCAGTACCTACCATCCTCCTCCTATACCATGTGCGGCGCGCGCAACACGACCGAGCAGCGATACAAGCCGCGTCGCTCAGACGGTCCCTGGAGACGGGCTGGGGCGCGGCGGTGAAGCCCGCGGAGCTCTTTGAGGCCATCACCATTGGCGGCGTCGACCGTATCACGTTCGTGCTTGCTCAGGGCGTATCGATGGACGAAAAGGTGCTGAATAGCACAACGGTGCTGTCGTACGCAGCTGGACAGGGCCGCGTCAAAGTTGTCGCGCTACTGATCAAGTATGGCGCGAGCCTAGAGGTCAAGGATGACGACGAACTGACCGCTCTGCTTTTCACAGTACGCACTGATCATATCCGCATCGTCACGGAGTTCCCCAGAAGCGGCGCAGACGTTGACGCAACGAATAACGAGGGCGCTACTGCCATGGGCAATAAAGTACGAGCATCAAGAGGTGACGGCAGAGTTGGTTCGCCGTGGTGCTTCAGACAAACACAACGTATTTGGCAGCGACAGCGGAGCGAAGGTACTCACGATGAACGCATTGCGTCCCGCCGGTGAGTTTCTATCGGATCCGCTCGACAAAGGCGTGACGCTATACGACGCTGCTACTGTTGACAGCAAGCCGTAGTCGTTAAGAAGTGGCGGTACACCTGCTCGAACACACAAACTTCAGACCACGAGAGCGTACAACGACAGAGTGGTTCTCTTTGCTGCAGTAGCAGTTAGCGACGCACGGTTTCTTCCGCTCGCTTCATACGAAGCCATGCAAGCTTCAGGACTACATTGTACGTGAGAAGTTCGGTCGCATCGTTGCTTCACTGGAGCTAGTTACTTGTAACGTTGATAAGAGCTAAAGATTGAATTTGATGCCGCCATGCCGTCACTTTCGATGTGTTGTGACGAATCGCCTTGCTCGGAAGACGATGCACTTACGCAGCAAATACTTCACTGGTACATCGAAACGCAACGCAACGTTTCTTCTTCAGCACGAGTTCAAGATGCAGAACAGAGAGATCGATCGACAGTGACATAAGTGGCCCCGCAGCGCGAGCTCACCCGTTTTCCGTAAGTGCCCTCCAAAGGACGAGCAACGCGCCATGGCTCTTGACCGTAAACACGTGCGCGCGGTCAGTCTGAGCGTGTGCGTGGAGATCGACAATGTTTCCGGACGAGCTGAAACACTTTGCGCGCGAGAGATGACCTGAGAAGCCCGCGTGATAAAGCTATCTGGCCTTCCTGAGCAGATGCAACATGGGGTCTTCATGAGGTTGCGAGACAAACACGAGACACCATCGAACGCCAGCTATTGACTTGATATGCACCTAAGGGTTCTCTCAAATGAGCAGCTGCATGGTTCCATGAGCGCTGCGCCAGTCAGCGACGAACCTTGTGTCCAGAGTAAAGATCCAATGGAGAGACCGGCAGGATCAAGGAATCGCATGCCTTCCAGACTGCGAACTCAAGTACGCAAGCAAGCTAATGTCCTCAGCTGGCGCGTCGACTGAACTTGTGCAGAATAACATCCACTTTGAATAGGATATGGCTACATTCTACTGGTTGTGACACACAGCAAAGACGGTTCTTGCGAGCGAGAGAAGGAATGGGAATCGGCTGGAAGCAACTGTGGTTGGTTGGTGAGAAGCAACCAATGCGGCATGGAAAGTGGAAACAAGCGGAGGACTCTTCAGCTCACGTGCGCTTGTTTTGTAGCTTCTCGCGCCAGGCAGCTAGTCACGAACCACATCCGAGAGATTCGCGCGCGTGACGAGAAGTTCTCTTTTCGACGCGAATTATTTTGCGCAAGTCACAAGAAAGATCGCTGGAACAAAGTTGAGGAAGATGTTACACATGGTTATGGGACGCTATTATTTTGTCTATGCGGGCGGCTGAGTTCTCACAGTTGAACGTAGTTCATAGTGACCACGCCGTGGGCTCTCAGGTAATCTCCGCTTGACTGGGAGTGGAGCTGATATAGGGATCGTGCGGCAGAAGAGCTCATCCTTTGCAGCGACATCGGCCTTCTCTGGGTTGTGGGGAGTGGGTTCTTGAATGCCATCGAAGCACTTGTGGAGGCAGGTGAGAGTGGATCGACGTAGGGCAAGCGGGCCAGCTGTGGCGCTGCGGCTGCTGTCCGCTCGCTTCCGTTGTACAAGACCATGGTCTCACCAAAAAAAGTGAATGGGCTCTTGGAGGCCGAGCTCCAGCAACGACTGGACTTGCGCGTACTCGAGTCACACGCCTTTCCGCGTGAAAAGCAGCTTGGCGACGCTGTTAAAGCGGAAGAACGAGAGCGCGAAGCCGTTTTTACGGAGCACCAAGCGCGCATCTTCCACGTCCACGTAGCCAGACTGGTTACTGTCCACGCGACGGAACTCTTCCATGAGGTTCGCAATTGATCAGTTCGTCTGCTCGAGATTCGCGAGCAACGAGTTGAAATTCGGACCGCAGCTGCATGGTCTCCGTGAAGTGGTCAATCACGTCGCCCAGCGCTTTGTCATCAACGCGCGTGATGCTCGAGATGAGAAAGAAATTGCGCATGATGCGCGGTTGCAGCAGGATCGCGTTGATCAGCAGTGGCGCGATGCCCATGTTGTCGTAGATGGTCTTGAGGTGATACACGATGCACTGGCAAAAGAGCGCGATGAAGAAGCTGTTGATCATGAGCAGCGACATGACCATAAAGTGCCAGAGCTTTCGGAAAAAGCCAATGACCAAGCAGATCGATTTGCGTGCGGCTTCCGTGTCGTCTCTGTCTTCGTAGCTGTGCACGTCTTTCTTCCTTCGAAATAACCCGCAAGTCAGGAGTCACAGCACGTTCTTGCAGATCATGAAGATGAGCTCGAATCCCGTATCGTGTCTGATCAGGAAGCAGTGCGTCCGCTTGCCCCGGTGCCGCTGCTCATTCGCTGCAGAAACGTGTGATGGACGGCCGAGTTGTGGTCGCCGCACGCGCGCGACAACCATGGTGATCAAGTATGACAACAGCGTGGGAAAGTTCGTCTGCGGCTCATCGAAGACACTACCACCGAGAGCATGGGCAGCGGCGCGTGCTCATGAATGATCCGCTCATCCCGAAGAGCGCGAAGTTCCAGCGAGCTCATCAAGGCATCTGTTGCACTCCATAGTCTATGAGTGCCTCCACTCTACAAGTCGTTAGCAACATGAAAGAAGATTCATTACTATGATTATAAAGAGCTGGCGGTTGAGGCTTCGTACATGAGAATGCCATACAATGCTATGCGAGCTGAGCCACATTGCGAGAAGCTTACACCATGAAGATCTCCTTTCTCACCCAAAACTGACATGCATCACCAATATCAAAGCCAGTGAGCGAGCACTAAACGCCGCCGATGAGGTCGACACGACGTTCGCCGGCAAGAAGGCGCGGTATCGCGGACGCCGATCGGTACGATATGTCGCCTGATATCTGTTTGTGGGAGGGCGTATAGCGTGTATGCATATGTGCTCATGGTGAATATTCGCATGGACGTGTATGTGTAGACGTGGCCGAGCGCCCTCGCGCTCTTCCTCATCGCAGCCGGCTCGGTCTTTGGGATCGTGTACTACGGCATCCAGCTCAAGGACATGAACACGACGGTCGCGAGTGACGCCGCCGCTCGCCAGCTCGAGACACTGCAGACGCTAGTGGCGCGACCAGGCGTGGGGCGCCATGAACGGCGACCTCATGGACGTGTGGCTGCAAATGGGGCTTGTCGTCGTTTCCGTGCTCATCTGGTTCTGGTGCATTGGCTACGTGCTCGAGCTCTCGACTGACGACACGGAGGTGGTCCGTCTGGACGTCCGCTTTGCGAAGATCATGTCGTTTGCAGCGTGGCCCGCGGTCGCCTACGTCTCCATCCGGCTGTACTTTCAATCCATACGTGTCATGGCGCCCACCACCGTCGTGGGGACAGTGTCGCGATCACGGCCAACTACTTTCTCATCTACGGCTGCTTTGGATGAGAAGGCCTGGGCTTCGACGGCTCTACGCTGGCGACTGTGATCGTCACGTGATTCCAGCCCATCAGTTCGTACTACGTCTTCTATAAGAACATGCGTGTGCAAGCTTGGAGTGGCTGGGACTTGAGCGCATTCACCTCAGACCGCATGGACATACGCGAACCTCACGATCAGGAACAATAGGGATACTCGATGATAAATCTATTTTAGGAAGTCATACTAATTATTCGCTTTCATTTTTAGGAATGCATCCTAAAACAGTGCTCGTTTTACGCCTGCTCATGCAGATCGAGACGACTGTATTGGTTGTCGGCCGACCATCACTGTGTTCATCAAGCTTTACGGTACTT
The DNA here is from genome assembly GCA_023337805.1 of Globisporangium barbulae. Classification (NCBI taxonomy): domain Eukaryota; phylum Oomycota; class Peronosporomycetes; order Pythiales; family Pythiaceae; genus Globisporangium; species Globisporangium barbulae. The sequence continues at coordinate 4,854 of JAADXK010000611.1, read as the reverse complement.
GCTTGAAGTGTGTGCGGCGCAAATCCGTCAAGAGAAGTTGGATTCCAAACCAGATAACAAAGCAAGAAATGGACAGCAACAAGAGTTGTTGCGCAAGTAAACTTGCTGGTGCTCTTGCTTCTTCGTTGTCTCAACATTTTAGTATCTCTCTATGCCATCCACACGCGGCTTTCCTGCTAGAGAAACGCTCTTTCGCGCAGTCCAGTTGCGTGCCGACGACAACCAAGTTTCTATTGTGTGTCGACGGGCGATTCATTCGCAGTCAATCAATTCACCATTCGACCACCACCACAACAACAGCAACGCCACCTGCCCAGCCGAGTGACTGACCTCTGTCGTTTCAGTGCTTACCATGACACACGCGCTTGTCGTGTGGTCACGCGCGCGTGGACATGGATACACTGCCACGTCTAGTGCAAAGAGGGTCCGTGTGGATCTATCAATCGGTTCAGCTTTGCAGGAGACTCGAGGTGGACAGATTCACCCAAACCACACACAAGCAAACAAACAAGAGGAGCATGTGATTTGTGTGGGAGCTGGAAGAGAATTTAGGTGACAGGCCAGTTTTGAGGTCAATGAAGCATTACGACTTGCACGAGGAAAGTGCCAGAAGGGGATCCTAATACTCACACGCGGATACTCCTTCGATGTTGCGAAAACGCTGTGAGCATTTTGAACATCTTTTTTGATATTCTGTTTTGAGCCTGGTGCACAATTTCGTTCGCTCTCCCACTCAACTTTGCTGATGTTACAATTTTTGACATGAGAGTTCCCACTCTTTCAGAAGTGTTCAATCAAGTTTCAGCGCTTCGATTTTTTTCGATTTTGTCTTGCTTCTCTTTTTTCCTAGCAACTTGGTTGCGTTGCCCACACACTCTCTCACGTCGTGGCATACTGAGCGCAAGTGAATGCCAGCGCAGTGTCTGGACGCGCTTCGAAGCACATCTCACAGGCTGGAGAGAGGCCAACAGTTTTTCGAAAGTGCTGACCACTTGTCTGAGCGCTGTAAACGAGCAAAAAATCAACAAACTGCTGGAATACAAGCTCGATTCGCTACATTCTTGTCTAAATTGTCCACAGACACACAACCGACTAAAAATTTAAGCAGTGTATTGTGAAGAAGACCAACAAGAGAGAGAGTGAGAGAGCAGGAGCATAGGATATGGCTTTCCGATGTCTGGTCGCCTGCTGTCGGGAGTGAACCCAAGAGAGAGAAAAAGAGAGCCATATTGCTGCTGCTGCAGATGGTCACGTTGTTTGTGGACGCGAGAGCTTTTAGAGCTTTTGGGGAAAGCATGTGTAGCGAATACCTCATTTGACTGACTGCATTGAAGCGATTTGACATTCAAAGGAAACTAGCACACTGAAAACGTTATATACTGTCGAATATGATCAAGCGATTCGAAGGATATGCTTCGATGTGGTCGACAAGTATTATTAACTGTCTATTATTATTATTATTATTGTTGTTGGCTTTTTTGGTGCGCGCTCTCTTGGATTTTGGATTTTGAAGAGCCTTTTTGGCTTCAGAACTGTTCAGTGCGCACTGGCCGTTTTCTGCGCGCTTCTACTGCCCTTTCTGTCGTTCAGTGTGGCACACCTAACTGGCCATTCGTGCTACGACTAAAGCATACAAATGGCAAGCTAAGATTCCACCTGCGTGGCGCCAGCAGCATTTCCACTGACCCGAAAAGAGCTCTCCACACGAGAAGCAGATCTGTCCGTCCAGAAGCGCGCTCGCCTGCCGCTGGACCGAACGAGAACGCGCGCCTCTCACACGGGCTTCCTCCGCCACTTGCCGTCGTCCGACCGACACACAGCAGCAGCCCGCACGTGCAGCAGTCCTCAGTTTACGTTCTCTCGGCTCCGTCGCCTTTGCCGTCCTCTTTCCTCGCTTCTTCGTACGCAGGCAGACAGGAAGAAGAAGAAGCGGATTGAACAAAACGGCACTCATCCACATGCGAATGGGCACTGTCGAGCACTCGCCCGTCGTATCGCTGGACGAACTCGTGCGCGCGCGCAACCGCGAGGAGCGCCGACTCAACAGCAACAACTCGAACAGCAGCAACAGCAGCGGCAGCGGCAGCTCGCGCGACATCAGCAGCGACGCCGTCTTTCGCGCGCGTCGCCGTCGTCACCCGTCCGAAGTGCTGAGAAAGAAGGCGCCGAGTATCACCATGCGCGCGTTCGCTCAGGACGGATCGTTCGCCTACACCGGCGTGACGGCCGACGGATTCTCAACCACGAACGCAGCAGGAAGCAGCGCCGCCACACAGGGCGGTCAGCGACGGAAGCGCGTGCCGCCGCCGCCGTCGGCCTTGCGCGACTATGAGTCGGCCACGAGCGTACTGGAGGCCACACGGCGCATGGAGCTCGCTCGCCAGCGCTCGCACGTGTCGTTCGGGAAGCACACGATCGACCTCGAGAAGACGTTCCGCACTGCGCCAGAAGGTCGCACCAAGTTGACGCTGGACTCGCCTCCACACAGCCCCAAGCGCGGCGGACGGTCGTCCAGCGCGTCGTTCATGACGCCGGCACAGGTCATTTACGCGGCGAGCACGGGCGGCAGCAGCTACCTGAGCACGACGAGCAGCTCGGGCAGCAGCGGCAGTGGCAGCGGTCGCAGTAAGAACCTGAGTCGTCAGGCGACGTTGCGCGCGATCGCCAAAGGTTCGTCGTCGTCAGCCTCGTCGATGGCTTCGACGAACGGCAGCGACGACGGCTTCGCATCGACTGGCGGCAGCAGCACTAGCAGCAGCAGGGGAAGCGGTCTGACGTCGTCGGCTTCGGCCGCAGCGGCGCTGGAGCTGCTTGCCTCGAAGAAGAAGGCGAAGAAGAACGTGTCGTTTCACAACAACAACAACAACAGCGAGACCGAGTGCCAGCACGACCAGTCGAGCAGCTCCACGTCCGTGTCCAGCATGCTGTCGCCGATCCACGCGGCGTGCCGCAAGGGCGACTATCTCGTGGTCAAACACGTGCTGAGCTTCTACTACGGCAACGAGTGTGTGAACCTGGTGAACTCGAGCTGCACGTGCGGCATGACGCCGCTGCAGGTGGCGTGCGACAACGGCCACGTGAAGATTGCCAAGCTGCTGCTGCGGCGCCACGCGCAGCCCAGCAAGCGCGACAGCAAGAAGCGCCACCACTCGTGTATTGCGATGGCGTGCATCCAGAAGAACCTCGAGCTCGTCGAGCTGCTGCTTCAGTACGGCGCGAGCGTGGACGACGACGCGCTCTCGATCGCGGCGAGCTCCGGGTACGACGAGATCGTGCGTTTGTTGATCAACTTCCGCCCGAAACGCAACCTGGCATTCGACATCCCGGCGCAGTTGTTCCAGAAAAGCAGCACTACGCAGCCATCGAGTGAACTCGACGCTAGCTCGATTAACAAGGCGGCGGCGCTTGCTGTGATGCAGGACCACCCAGGTATGCTGCTGATCCTGCTGGGTGACGGGAAGGCGCAAGCGTCGCGCAACAAGGTGGCGGTATGCGCGCTCGACGCGACAATTCAGTCGGACTACCGCCTGCTGCGCGCGCTGGCCAAGCTCTTTGACGCCAAGATCCTGTTGGACGCCAAGGACGCGAACGCGTGCACACTGCTGCACCACGCGGTCCGGAACGAGAGCGTGAAGAGTTTGATGCTTCTGGTGCGCCTCGGCGCCGACGTGCACGCGCGCGACAGCGGAGGTATCACGCCCCTGTACATCGCGTGCGCCCGCGGTCACAGCTCAATCGTGCGCGTGTTGGTGGAAGCTGGCGCGAAGTGCATCTCGATGGGCCCCAACGACGAGAGCCCGCTGCACATCGCGGCGCAGGAGAACCACTTGGCGTGCGTGGAGATCCTCTTGGAGCACGGCCGAGCGCCCGTGGACGGCCTCACCCGCGACCACTGCACTGCGCTCCATTTGGCGAGCCAACGCGGGAACACGCAGGTCGCGCAATGCCTTCTCGAGCACGGCGCGGACGTGAACGCGCTGACGATCAGCGACGAGACGCCGCTGCTGAAGGCGAGCCGCATGAGTCAGTTCCAAACGGTGAAGCTGCTGATGTCGTGTGGCGCCACCACCCACAAGAAGGCGTCTTCACCACCACCATTGGCTGCTGAGAACCGCCGAGTTGGCAAGGAGAACCAGAGCGGCATTTCATTATCTGCCTCCACGGACGAAGTGGAGCTGCAGTTTGATGAGAACCGCAACAGCAGCAACCTGAGCTTCTCGCGCGCTGCACACATCGAGAAGCAGTCGCAGGGAGGCGAAGACAGCATCTTCATCGCCAAGTCTAACACGCACACGTCCCTCAAGAAGTGGATCCGCTCGGTGCTCAAGAACGACAAGTAAGTTGAGAGGTAGGTGATTCTGTAGCGAAACGATAGACTCTCCCAGTAATATAACAAATATTTTATGCTACATCACTTACTGCCACCCATATCCCGCTCGTTGCTTCATGGTCATGAGCTCGTCCTTCTCGCGTGCAGCACTCTGATGAAGCTCCATGGTTGCATGATGTTCGGTCGCCAACCTCAACACATTGCCCAGAATTGAAGTATGTACAGTGCGACCCAAAACTATAGACGCATCCCGGATTTTTGTTGATTTTCATTGTTGGTGAAAAATCAGATAAAATATAGCTCAACAGAAACAAAAATAGCAATTGCAAAAATAATAGTGCATTCGATTATATAAATCTGCATTTGCATCAAAAGAAAAATCCAAAAAAACATCCGAGCGCTTGGTCCAAAACTATAGACGCAGACCAAATCCAGCCCTTATCTGTCGATCCCAGCGCCGCCACGAATGATCACTTCAGCAATTCGGGTCGGCATGTCCTCGACCAACGTCTTCAGATACCCCG
>JAADXK010000610.1:0-19175 GCA_023337805.1 Globisporangium barbulae | reverse complement strand
GGACGGACGGACAGACACTCGGCACGACTTTCGATGCCAGCTCTTCGTGTCCTCCGTCCGACGCCAGATCTGCTAAGCTGAGACGGCACCGCTGAGACCACCAGCTTCAGGACGAACAAACCAGACACTTGGACGAGGACGCTGGCGTACGCGCACTTCGACGTGACCATCTACGACGCCACACACGGGCTTCACGAGCCAGCAACTCGTCCCGCGCTGCTACCTCACCGATGCGGAGTTGGCGCTCGAGTTGGACTCGGCGCTCAAATTGGCAGTCTTCGCCGGTCGCAGCGAGGCCAAGCTGCCGGCTGCCAAGGTGTTGATCCTCAAGGAGAAGCCACCGCACGTCAAGCTCGCGCTGATTGACAGAATCCCAATCGTCGTGGCCGAGGCCGGGATCGTCGAGGCGGTCCTCGCGCTCACCATGTCCACCAAGGTCATGCTCGTGCCAGCGGATCTGCACGCGGTCTACGCGAACCTGCTCGTATAGTAGTGCGCCGAGCGCGGGATGCACTGCTGTGACCTCACGGGCGGGAGGACCGAGGTCGACAAGCACGCGCGAAAGTACGAGGCCGTCGCGAACAAGAGTGGCTGAAATAACTTACAATAGACCTCATGTGATGCCATATTTTCCCTCCTCGGTCATCGTGGAGCTCCTGTCGTTTGCACTTCGCTAGTCGGCAGGGTGTAGCGAGCTTACTACCGGTGAGGCCCAGGTACGCTTAAGAGGAAGGAGTCTGCGAGAGCCACGGCAGCTGAGTGGAGACGTGAGAGGATCGTGTCAACACAGGTGTGACAACATTTTTTGATGTTTTGGAGGGAAATGGTCGACAGATACTTTCAAGATGCTGAGCCTTAAATGTTTGCAGGTGTTCTCAGACAATCAAGCTCGTTGGTACATGCATCAGCAAGGTAATTCATGATGATGGACTTGGCGATTAGCAATTTCTGATGGAAACTTTGCATTGTTGTGCGCTTTTTATTTACATGAACACAGATGCGAACGAGTATGACCTTCTTGGATATTGCTGCGACTACAATCGAGCGCTATCGTTCAGCGACGCTTGGAACTGAAGGTCCCGTCGCACGTCACCCAGGGTGATGTCCTCTGGCGCATGGTTCGACAAACAAGGTGGCCATCGTTTGCTGCCCAGGAGCTCTGCGCGCTGACACTTCAGTCACACCGGCTGTTGAGCCAGTCGTCGCCGGTTTTCGATATGCTTCAGCCACGACTGCTACTGGATGAGAGGCCACCAACGTTGCTTCAGCCAGAGTTGCTGGTGAAGGGGAAGCAGCGGTCGCTCGAGGTACCGGGTCATGAGCAGAAGCGTCGATGCCACGACATCTGCGTTTGTTGTGGCCGGTCTTGTGGCATTGAGTGCACTTGTTCGATCTCTTTGGCGCACACTCGGCTTCTACAACCTCGAACCGAGAAGGAATGCGTGTGGTGACACGTGCGTGCTGCTCGCTCGGGGGTCGACCTCGCGTTCGCTCCACGGTGAACGGATCAAGCACTCCATGTATGTCTGGATCACACCCAAGCATCTCCTTGTACCAATGCGAGTGGAAGTCGACTGGTGCAAGCGCCGTTTTTGACTGAATCAATCGGCTGATATCGTGCGCGCAAGGCAGACCCCAAGCGTTTCTGGTTGCGCCAGTGCATGTCTTCAAATCAGCAACGTGCAGCGCCTTCGCGTACTCCTTGTGCGCCATCTTCAGAGCGAAGTGGGTGATGCAGCGCAGCACAGGAGCAAAGATGCTCATTGGTAGAGCGAGGATCTCCACACGTTCGCGATTGAGTGTGTCCGACAGTCGTGCCAGCCGAAATTTGGTGGACTTATCGATCCTGTCGTACACATCGAGAAGCGAACCACGAGCGCGTTGATGATGAAGCTTGATGCTGCTCCAGTGAGCGCCTTCTGCTCTCGAGGTCGTTGTGTGGCCGAAGTGGAGATGCTGATCCACGGAGTATCCAGCGATGCGGTCGATAAGTGGGAGTTTGTTCTTGTTGATGTAAAAGAACGCGTGCTGCAAGCACCGGATGGTGTGAGCGTCTCTTGGCGTCTGGTGCCACGGATAACTAGAATCGCAACCAAGCAGATCGTCATGCGCCAAACTCCATTGGTCAAGAAAATCCTGTTTCGAGGACGACGTCTTGACTGCGCGATTCCAGCTCTCAATCACCTTCTTGAACGCTAGCTCCGACATTCCTTTCTTCATGCAGTTTGCAGTGATGTTCTTTCCCACATGCCAGCGACACAAATTGATTTGGGTTGTGGGCCAAAGTAACTGGATAGCGTTGACGAGTGCTTTCTCGTGGTCGACGACGACGATGGCTGGCTGGCGCGAGAGGCAGCGTTCCAGCGCAGTAAGTGCCCACTTGTAAGTTTCTTCCAGCTCGTTCTCCGTGAAGCAGCATGCGATCGTAAACGTATCGTGAGTTCCAGTCGCGCCGACAACGTGCAGCAGTGTCATCTTGTGTTTGTTGCTTTGGTAGGTGCAGTCCATCAGCAGCACGTGGCGGTTTCTTGAAATGAGACTCTGACTGGAGGATGGCGAAAAGAACAGCCGCGTGAGGCGATTGTTGCCGTCACGAAGACTCGATGACAGCACTTGTTCCCTCTTTAGCTTTGCGTGCAGGGCCTCCATCTCTGTCATACCACCCAATTGCGCCACCCTGAGCTTCTGGATCGAGTTGACGACATCTTTAAGCGCCAACCACGGGAACTTCACGCGTAGATTCTCCCACAGCTTACTTGTCTCTATACCCGCAGCGTAGCCTTCCTCAATTGATGTCTCGACGTCGTGTTGCTGCTTGAGATGGCGACGTGCTGAAGGAAGAGAGCCAATGGTAGATCCTGACAGCTTCAAATGCATCGTATGGGTGTCCTGGGCAACATCTGCAACCCACGATCCTGACCCATTAGCTTTGATTGTGAGTTCATAAAGGCAACCAACCTTCTTCGTTCGCTGTGTGCGCAACCCTTCACTTGCTGTCGTTCCGCCGGCCTTGTGACTGCGTTTGGAGCCCCCTTGTGAGCAAGCCAGGACAACACTATTGTGATACGAGTTTTTCACCACAACAGCAAAGCCCTCGCTGATAGCAAACGTCTTCAAAGCAGACTTCGCGTCGTCTGCGGACGCGAACGGCCCTCTAGGAACGGCTTGCTCTGGCTTCCACTCGACTGGAGCGATGTTGTCCATCTCCGCCAAAGCTTTGTGGCGAGCTGTGACCTTGATGCAAATGAAGCGCCTCGTACAGGGATGATGTGTGGTCCACATCCCGTAAAAATGTTTTTACCGTGCCCTTTTCGATTCGCGCCGTGCCCTTAGACCTTTCCTTTCTTTTTGTCCAGCCAGCATTTATGGCGTAATGGAAATGAAAAAGAACTCTTCTTGACGGTTTCCTCTGAGACTTGATTTTTTTCACCCTTTTAGTATTGGCTACGTTGTGTTTGAATCAAATGAATGTTATAGGAAGGCTTGTTGATATATATATTTGAGTAAGCATTCTACACAAATAGGTTTATTGTGAATAAACGAGTACGTGAGTTTCACAGCTCCACTTTTTGGAAGTCAACTTAAAGCATCAGAACAGATTGGAGTCGTGTTCAGTTCGGCACACCTCACTTCACCGTAGTGTGAGGGAATAACTACTGCATTCTAGCAGAAGCCGATTCAGCAAGATGCATGGACAACGCCATCAAGCCATGTCCCGGCTTCATCTGTCTCTCATAATCATCATTCTCCCTCGAGCGAAAGAGAGAGGGAACAGTGGGAATGCTGCTTCAAGTTGGGAGCGTTTTAACTCCTCTCTGCCAATCAGATGGGTTGGCATCCATCACCCAGCTGTAGCTACGCAGGAACATGTATTCTCAAGAAAAATTTCTTTGTAGAGGCTATTTACACCAGCATATGACTCAGATGAGCCGGCAGACGCCGGCTCAGTATACATTATTAGAGGTCAGTCGCCATTGAGCATTCGGTTTCGCCTTTTGCCGGTGATATCCTCAACACTTTGTCGATTATGCACCATAGGAACACACTGCATTCTTCATGTGCATACTGGCACGCTTGGACGGAGCTCAAAGAGCCGCAGCGGCATTGACACGGCTGCTGGGAGTCTGTTCATGAATGACCTCGTTTGCTCGCGATGGACACGCCACGTCTCTTGTATTTGTGCCTCGTCGCGGCTCGCTGGCTCGGTGCCGTAAGATCGCTTTTTTCGACGCTCTTTTGCGGGTAGCTCTTAGTATTTAGACAATCGCTGAGGTCGTCACCACCAGATCTTTTCTCTGTGTGGCTTGTTCTGCTACTTGGTCTGCCTTGGCATAAGTTCACTCACTTTCGTTTCAAGTTCCGGAGACAACAACGACACCCTAATATTACTTCGAGTGCACTTAACTCGTAAGTTCTACCAAGTCCTCTTTTCAATAGACTCATCATGAAATGAACGTACAGTTTATCCTATGTACACATGATTCCGCCTGTGTGTGCCTCAAGCAGCCGTAACAGCATTACTACGACTCATTTGATGGTCCGGTGATAAGTGCACTGCCTCAAGGTCTCGGCTCTCCTTCGAGTTTCTGCCTCGTCGCGGCTGGCTGGGCTGCTGATGTTGCTCTTGCAAGAGACTGACATTGTCACCTCCATCAGCACGTGGCTTGCTCTTCTTCTTGCTCTTGGGTTTGGGCTCGCTTGCCGCGTCACGCGGGGCATTATCCTTTTTGTTGCGTGAAATCTCGTCGCCTTGGACACGTTCCGTCGTTGTATCGGCTGGCTTCATTTTGCTTGGCTTCTTCTTGGACTTTGAAGTGTCGCTCTGCTGGTGCAAACTGCGATCTCCGTCTTCAGAAGCTTTGATTCGCTGCTCATCTAAGACACCAACCCGCTTCTTCTTGCCCGATTTGCCTACTGCCTTGCGCTCCACTGCATCCTCCTGTCGCTTCTCGCTAGACACGCCCTTGTCTTTCTTCGCAGGTGCCTTGTTCTTCTTCTTTGCCGCTCCACCACCAGCCGCTTGCTTTATTTTCGCACTCTCTCGCTCCATCTCGATCTGTGCAAGAATCTGGCGCTGCTGCTCCAAAAAGTCTTGGTCCGCCTGGATCTGCTGCACCTCGGCGAGCGAAATGTGGCTCTGCGACTCACACAAGCCCCAGCTATTCACGGTCGACGTGCGTCGAGCAAAGCCGCCGTTGCGCGCTTTCGCTGCCGCGTCCGCTGCGATCCGAGCCTGCTCTTCCTCTTGAATCTCCTTTAAGGTCTTCGCTGGAGCTCGGATATTGTGCGTTGGCGCAGCCGTCCACGAGGGCTTTGCTTCTTCGATTGGCTCGGCGTACGCGCCTCCTTTCTTGCGGCCGTTGCGCGAAGGTTTTTTCATGAACGCATCGAGTGAGAACGTCGACAGAAGGTGGCGCTCTGAGCCATCCTGTGCCAGCAGAAGCGACTTCGAGGCTTGAAGAGCAGGAGACGAAGCGAACGTGAGACTCGGGCTCGCAGAGATGTTCGACTTTCTCAGACTGGGAAGAGTAGCAGAAGCTTGCTGATCCAAGCTGCTCTTTCGCGACGGCCTTGGTCTCCCGAGGCTGAAGCCATCGCTTGGTCCCTCTGGCAGCTGTCGCTGAGAAGAGACACTCGGTCCGAGGGCAGGATTGAAAGACGGTACAGCAGCGTTGGACGCGACTTTCCACGGACTGAAGAAGTCGCGAGCCACTGCTGTCGGCGCTGAAGCTTCGACCTTTGGCTGCTCCTCGTTCTTCTTTGGATCGAGAAACTTGTCGAGTGACACGAACTTGGCAGCTTTCCTCCGAGGGGCCTTGGCTGGAGTCACTGTTTCGTCGACAACAGCTCGCTCTTCATCAATCACTGCGCTTTTTGCAACAGGATCACTTGCACTCTTTACCAAGGCTGTCTTGATAATAGCTGGAGCAGCAGCAGTAGTGAGCATCGGTGACTTTTGCTCGCGCTTGAAGACAACCTTGGCAGATTTCTTCTCCATCATACGCTGCTTGTCAAGCGCAAAATCTCGCAGCGCTGTCAGTACGGGTGACGGCGGCACTTGCTCCACAGCCGGAATCACGTGCAGCTGCTTCACTTCGAGCTTCATCTTGTCCATCGGTGGGAGAAAGAGCTCAAACAGGAGATCGAGTCGCTCTCGCCCAACCATTTCCAAAATCGCGTCCCAGTTCATGCGCATAAACTCAAACGCGTACTCCTCTAGGTTTGCTGTCGCGAACGCGTTCGCGTACTTCCAGAGTGTCACGCAGTTCGACAGATCCATGAACTCGGTTACCCGTTGCTGCACCAAATTCAGCAGTGATGAGATGCAGGGGCCACCGCCTTCGCCGGATGATGAAACCACACTCAGCGATTTCGGGTTGTACGGCGCGACGAGGACAGCCGTGTGCTGGTGCCCCGTAGCGACGGAGATGGCCTTCTTCACGCCAGGGACCCGCTTCGGGTTGGGCTGCCACGTGTTCCCCTGGCCGTGCCCAAGCACATTCTGCGATCCACAGCCCCACGTGATCAGGTTGCCGTCAGTTGTCACAACAGCGCAGTGGTCCTGTGACGCGCAGATGCTGGCGACGCGTCCAAATTTGGCGAGCGACACTTTCTGAGGAGCTCCTGGCAGCACAAACTCCTTTTGCTTGTTGCTTTGATGCGAGAGCGCTTGACCGTTGTGGCCCCACGTGTATACGGAGCCGCACGCCGACAACGCGATCGAGTGGTTCTGCGCGGACGAGATCTGCAGAATGTCCGTACTCCGCTGCTTCCACGACGGGATCCACGCGTCGCTCATGAGCACACTGCCCGTGCGCGTCTTGTCCTTGAAGTTGATCCGCGTCGGGTAGTTGGAGCCGTAGCCAAACTGCCACACTTGTCCGTGGCTCTGCCCGTTGCGCGAGCATTTCAGGATCACGCTCGTGTGGGAATCTGAAAGCGCCACTTGCGTGGCCGTCACGGCGTCGTACTCTTCGTAGATTACCGACACGGGATGGTGCAAAAGTAGCGGGTCGACGCATTTTGGTGCAGGGTATGCCTGGTCCGTGCCAAAGCCTTCTTTGCGGCCGAGCTGGCCTTTCTTGTTGCTGCCCCACGTGAAAACCGCACCGTCGTCGCCGCAAATCGCCGCAGAGTGGCAGCTCGAGACCGCAATGTCCGTCATGAAGCTCCCGCGGAACGCGTCGATGCGCTTCGGCGTCATGCGCGTCTGCTGCGTGCAGCTCTTGAGACTGTGGCCCAATTGGCCAAAGCTGTTGGCACCCCACGAGAACACCTGACCGCTTCGAGAGAGCGCCAGCGTGTGATTCTCGCCAGCCGCGACTTTCTGGATCGGAATTTGGTCCAGTGACTGGATTCGCGTCGGCTCGACATGGCTAATGACATGTGCGAAAATAACAGTAGCACCTCGTTAGTCATTCTCTAATTCCATACAAACAGCCAGAGGATTCGAAACAACGTACTCAAACTCCGTGCCTGTGCCAAGACGGCCACCCTTGCCAAAGCCCCAGACAAAGCACTCGCCGACTGCGTTCAGCGCGATCGTGTGGTACTTGCTGGCGCTGATCTGGACGATCGCTGAAGTGATCGGCAGCTCCACTGGCCGCGGGAATGTCTGCACATCCGCATTCGGAAGGTGGTATCCGAGCTATATCATCAAGAAAAATGTCAATGCAATGTGGATATTAGAAACTAATCTGTGTGTTTGTATCAAAATGGCAAAAATTCACCTGAAAGTCCGCCTTGCCGAACGTGAACACCGATCCGCCACGCGTCGCCTGCTCGTCGCGCTCGAGAAACTCGTTCTCGTGGTGGAAAATGTCCGCGAGGCGCCCCGAGAGCAGCTCAATCGCGCTCTGGTTGGCGAAATCGCACACCTGGTGCAAGTACGTGTGCATAAACTTCTTGCCAAAGTGCACGCGCGCGTGGCGAAGCAGAAGCAGCGTCGCTGCAAGTACACTCACATTGTGCAAGTCAGCCGGCCATTCACGGATCCATATCACGCCAAGTTTCACACTATAGTGAATGTGCACGTACTTGATAGTCGGTCATGAAAGACACTGCGGTGCAGAGGGGTCCATCCGGATTCCTACTCACAACGCACACACACAGAACAGGTGGAGATGCGAGTCAGCACACTACTCACCATGCACAGGCACTAGCACACTCGACGCCGTTCCAGACACAAAGCACGCACCAAATCCTTTGCCATGAGGTTCGCGTTATGCTGCAACAATACGCGCACAACGTCGTCGTGGCCCCTCGACGCCGCGAGGTGTAGTGCCGTCTCGCCTAGGTCGTTCGCATCGTCCACGGGCACGAGCGCGTCGACGAGCATTTGCTCGACTTCGCTGGCGTCGTTTCGCTGTGCGTAGAACCAGAGTGTCATCACGTCCGCAGTCATGCTGGCTCTGGTCTTGTGTGTGTAAATGTGTGTTTTCTCGTCTTCCAGTGACGCAATCAAGGCGTGCGATACACCGTCGGAAAGCGCGCGTGAGTGGTCCTGTGTGAGCTTCTGGTGGTTGCTGATGCCGTGTTCCCCGCTTTGCAGAGAGAAGATCTGTCCCGTGGGGAACGCGCTTCAGACGGCCATGGTCGCTCGCTCTCGGCCCTTGCTTGAGAGATTGCTTTTGGGCCGCTTGAGCATGTCGAGGCCCGCTCGCACACTCGAAAACGAGGATTTCTCACCTCGTCCCTCATTTAAATTGAGTTCGGGATGGTTTCCGAACACTATCATTGGCGTTTACATTTTGAATTTGTATGAACTGTCCGATTGTCCCGAACTTGAAGGTTTCTGGCGCGTTAGCAAATGGCAGAGCGCACAATGTTGATGACGTTGAGCGCGTGGTGCGAATCTTGAGCTCAGCGACTGCAAGTGATGCAACGCATTGCGAATCTTGCGTGAAGAGGCACACAGTCACATTTTCCTGGCTACAACAATCAACCGCCTCGTACCAGATCTTTCCAGCGCTTGGAAGCTGGCGCTCGTCACCTTGGAACTGGAACTCAACAAGCAATGCAGCAGCGGCGGCAGCAGCTTGGAGAGCAGCACTTCAGGAAGCAGGTGCATTTATTTCTATTCTTGAGCTGCTGTTGTTTGCTGTGTCTACTTATAGCACCAGTGTCGTGTTGCAGTCCACAAGTTGGTGTTGATCTCGGAAGAATCGGTGTATGTGGCGTTCGTGTTTACTGTCTGCCTCGTACACCGCTCATGCGCCGACCTTCCTATGGACAAAGTGACGACGCCCGCGCCGCCCGCAGTCCCCAAGCGGCAGTCGTCGCTCCGCAATGGTCTGCGTCGGAGTACCAAGCCCGATGTGTCTCCTGCTGACGGCAGCAGCGCCAGTCCACTGGCTCATGACGCCAACACGGCATCACCTTCAGGGGATAATCGGAGTCCTGAGCGAGAAATTATCGCGTACGGCTCGACAACCCCTCTGGCGACTCCAACGCCTCAGTCGAATAGCAGTGTGAGGAGTGGACTCTCAAACGCTCTCGGCGCTGTCGAGTCAACTGTCAGGATCGACCGCTCGGTCGAGAGCCGCACGCAGTTCCAGATCACGCTCCCGCTCTCCGGAGGAGCCATTAGCAGCTCATCTTGTGGCAACAGCAGTGGTTGCGACGTCGAGCCGCTGCCGTTCGACCAGCGCGGCTGGAGCAGTCCGCACGGCGAGCCCTACAGGCCGCTGGGCAAACCGGATCTGAACCTTAAGTTCTCCCCTCGACTCGCCAATGGTGTCAACCTGCTGCAGAATGCACACCGCATGAAGGTCTTCGAAGGCAAGGACGACAAGGAGAAGGGCGGTGGTGAGGTGCGTCACGCGCACACAGTCACACGCCACACAGCTGAGTCAGAGGGATCAGCTACAGGCTCAGCCTCACGGTCACTGGGGCTCTTTGAGATGTTCCCACTGAACTTTGCCAACAAGAAGCGGCCACTGGACGAGCGGCAAGTCAAGCTCGCGCACCGCCTGCACGCGAGTATGAGTCACTACTCGCCCGAGAAAGTGCGCGGACTGCGGCGTCACAGTCCCCATCAGCACCCACGTGAGCAGCAGCATCTTTCGCTACTGTCGGTACGGGACGCAGACCAGAACGGCCACGTATTTGAGCTGCACTCGCCATCTTCCCAGGGAACTACCGACGCGTCGGTGGACTTGCTGCGCAAAGCCATCCACGAGTGCTCACGCCGCCTTCGCTCCGTGAAGAACGGTGCGGGTTTTCTCACGCAGGTGCCCTCGAGCGAGCATCTGGATTTGCTGGTTCTGCAGGAGAAGTACCATCGTGAGCGAGCGCAGTACGCGTCGTCAGCATCCGTATCATCTACTCACGAGCCACTCCATCACAGTGGTCGCAGCGGCAGTGCAACCGCGAGAGCAGCCACGCGAGGGCCGTTCAAGGCCTCCCTTTCCTACAACAGCGAAGAGAATCCATTCGAGGGTAACTGGGACGCTGATGCCTTCAGCGTCAATATTGAGACCGCAAACTCCAGTGTCATGGAGGCTGACGACCTCTACCTTCCGTACACGTCACGGCGGTTGCAGAAGTCGCCCAACAAGCGCCACCCGACGGTCAGCGAGTTCAAGAATCGCGTTCGCGAGGAGAAGATGCCGCGCCCGCTGCTCTCGATGCAGAGCACGAGTGGCGCAGCTGCTACCGAAAGCCTCGGTTCACCAGCATTAGCAGCTGGAGCTGGAGCCATGACGAGAAGTAGCATCCGAGTTGGAGGATCCATCCTCTTGAGCGGCCATCGGTCCCCAGACAGAGCTGCTGACAATTCTCCTTCTCCACTTGGAACACCAGCACCGCCTTCACCGCCACGGGGTTCAATAGTGCTAGGTGCCTCAACTCAAATCAGCGAGAGCGTGGCGGTGGCAGAGTTGAGCACTCTATCGATGCGAACGCCAAAGCGCAGCAAACCAAAGCCACAACAGCAGAAGAAACTCCACAGCGTCGAGCGCCTCCAAGCCGCAGTGGACGCGCTCCAGGATACCAAGCGGACGCACTCGGAGCAGCTGGCGAAGACCGTCGAGTCACTCAACCAGGACCGGCGCGACTGCCTGGCCGTAAAGTTCCGCCACTTCAACGTGCAGCACCACCTGGATGACGACATCCACGTGATGCGCCAAGCCTCTGAGACGCACCGCGCAGAGATTATCGACGACTCGGTCGAGAAAAGTGGCTGGTACCAGGACCTACTGCGACAGCTGCTGGCGCGCGAGGCGCCGCTGCACCCAGCAGAGTCGTTCTTCGTACGCGCGATCCGCCGCATCGCGAACGAGGGGCATGTCTTCGAGAAAGAGCTCTTCTTTCGACTCATTCTGCTACTGCACCGCGACGATCTGCTGCTCATGGAAGTGCAGCAGATGCTCACGTTCCTGCGCCAGGAGCTGCAGATCTCGCTCGAGCAGTGGGAGGAGCTTTTCGCTGCGAACGCGCTGCCCGAGCCAGCGGAGATCTACGAGCGCAGAGAGCTCAAGCAGGAGAAGAAGCAGCATCGGCTCGCCAAGCTGCACGCCGTCGCAACGGTCAACCAGGCGATCCGCCACTTCAGCAGGAGCAGCGGGCGCCCTTGCTAAAGTGAAACAACAGAAAGAGGAAGAGAGCTCATTTTTGTCCTTGAAAGCCTGTGTTTATGTTCTTTCTTAGTCTTGCTCCCATGGTCTTTAGCTTTTCCTTGTTTGTTATCTTCTAGAGTGCGGTGTCCGCTGCGTCGGCTGCTGCTGATCCCGGCGGCGACACTTTTCTACCTGCTCGTCCATGAGGCGGCCAAGGATCGACAGGAAGAGCTTCTCGTCCTGCGCGTTCTCATCCAACGCGTCGTTCAGCGTCTCGAACTCGTCTCGTTCAGGCTCGGCGCTGAACGAGCTGGGCGGCGTGTGATGCTTTAACGCATCATAGGTGCCATTAACAGCGGAAGAAAAGTGCGAGGCTCCTGAGTTGCCATTCGCTGTCATCTGCTTGGCTGCATTGAAAAGCGCCTGTGACGCCATTTGGTCCCAGTTCGTGGCTGGAGGCTGTCCATTCTTTTGCTGCTGTGTTGGACAATCAGGCTCCAGCTCCCCATCTTCGTCATCTTCATCATCATCGTCGTCGTTGTCATCGGCGCTGAATGGTGCAAAGCTGGCCCAGAAGCCTGGCGGCGACCGTGCGCCAGCGTCGATCGGCGACTGACCACCGGAGAAGGACTCTCTTGCTGGCACATCGATCGAGATCCGTAGGTTCGTCTTGCCGTTTCGTGGCGATGAAGGTGATAGAGTGGACAGAGACGAGGTGGGCAGTGTCTGCAGCTGCTGCTCGCTCGCTTTCCGCTGCGCCAATACCTGATGAAAAGCGTCCAAACACATCCTCTCGAGCGGCGACGGCGCGTCCAGGTCGTCGCGAGACATGATGCGCGCGATGTCATACAGTACGAGGTTTGCCTTCACGCCCTTCTGCACAATCATGGACGCGATGATCATGTTGCGTCTGCACGCTCTCCGCAGCGGGATCTTCTTGGCCAGCGTCTCGATCTCGTCCAGCGCCGAGAGCGAGAGCACGTACTCCCGGTCCTCAGCGCTTAGCGGCTGCTTGAGCTGCGGCCAGTTGTACCAGCACCAGTCGCACCACGCGATCTCCAGGAACTGCGGCAAGCAGTACCCGTGGTCGATCGGGATGAGCTCGTACTCGACCTGGCCGCTCGTCGCCGACCGCTTCTTGCGCACGAGGATGTTAGCGTCGTTGCGGTCCGTGTTGAGCAACCGCATGTCCAGCAGCACGATCTTGTGTACCTGGTGCAGTGTGAACTGGTTCGGCGCCAGGTCGCTCACCACGTCGTCATGGCGCACAAACTCCTGTAGCGAGCCGATCTTGAAATGGTGCGGGCCGCCGTCGCTGTACTTGAATACGGGGTGTCGCGCCTCCACCAGTGAGGTGGCTGGGACGCCAGCGAAGTGATTCTGTTTTGAAGTACGTCACAACGCACAACATGAGTCGAGTAGCCAGAAGTTATTGAGAGCACAGCTGGGAGCTACGAACCTTGTCGAGAAGATAAGCCGCAAGCTCGCGTTCACAAGCTTCTCCTGACAAGATCCCTCTCCGAAGACCGCTCTGCAAGCAAACATACGGTTTTCGCGTCAGCTAAGTGGTCATCAATGCAAGCTTGGTGCAGCACCCTTACCTGGCCAAGTTCGCCCACGAGTCCGCGCGGATTGTGCGGCCCAAACGGCTCTTCATCCTGCGGTTTGAAGCACCCAACGTTGCGGTGGGACGGATCCTTGAAGAAATACGTCCCGCCAGTTCCGTCCATCGCCAATACTGGTGCCAGTCCAAGCGCGAGGCCTTGCAGAGCCTGCATGTAGTTGAGGAAATCAATGTGTTAGCGTTCTGCACGTAAGTGCATATCTAAGATATGCAGTCGCCTTACCTGATGCGTGATCTTCATCAATGAGATCGGCAACAGATGCGCGCCATACGGATGGATGTTGATCACGGGCGCTTGCTCCGGTCGCAGGTTCTCTCTCGCTCTCGTGCTTGGTCGCAATTGCGATGCCGTCACTTTGCTGCTGCTTGCACTTGCACCATTAAACGCTACGAATTTGCCTGCCGTCTTTGCAAGTCGAGGAGCTGCTGATGCCTCTGCCGGCACCGGAATAGCATCGCTGTAGAATAATGCAAAGTTCTGCTGTCTCCGCGCGACAAAGTCGATCACTGCGCTGTCCTGGTAGATGCCGCTCTCCTGCAGGTTGTGCGCGTTCTTGAGCTCGCGCCCCTGGAAATAGAGCTTCTGCGCGTTCGAGGGCACGTTGAAGACGACCTGCAGCTGGTCCTTGATGTCCTTGATGCTCGCCCAGGGCTTGAGCATGAGCTTCTTCTTGCGCTCAAGCGGATCGCGGAAGTCCTTCACGAACACCACGATGGACCCGTGGCCACTCTCGAACCAACCCTCCGGCAGCGAGTGCGACATCGCGCCGATTCACACGTCACGCAACAAGAAAACCGAACGCCAAGTGCGCAGCAACTTGCGCGACAACTACAGACACGCCACACGCACGCAAGCGCAAGTTATGCGCACGACTGGGGACAATGGCAGTGGTTTCTATTTGAGCACACGCTCACTGTTGCGGGTGTCGTTGATGGATGAGTCTGCTGCACGCACGTCAAAGTCCAGGCGGATGATGCGGATGACGCTTCTTTCCCTTTTGCTTTGGTCGCGTGTTCGGCACCTTATCCAAAAGAATTTTTTCGTGCGATGCGTTGACAGCACCCCATTCGCTGAAAATCACCACGTCACAAATCGAGCTGAATGTATCTCTCTTATTGGTCATTATTTATTTAATATTCTTAATGTTGCTGATTGGTGTAAAATTTGCGCTAAAGATATAATTGGCTGAATAAAATTGAGACCGGTTCAGTGACGAACCGGCTCGGTCTGGCCACGTTTCCTTTGCCTTGAAGCGACGCCGCCTCAAAAGCGCATGAGCGAACGGGTGCATGGCGTGCCGTCTGAAGCCAAAGTCAACAGAGAGTGAGCGGAGGTTAGTGCAAAGCGTCGCCCTGTCGACGTAGCTGCTTGCTGCCAGAGAACTCCTATTAGAACGAAGCCGCGATGTCGCTCTTCCAGGTGCGCGAGTGGTGGAGCGTCAAGGGCGAGAGTTGCGAGGAGTACACGCACGGCGCGCTTGTGGTCGGCAACGTGGACAACGATGCGTCCAGGCAAGGTGCGTGGGCTTAAATGGCAATAGACACACAATTGCTATTGTATGGATAAAACTGAAGTGTTTTTCTAACCTCTTGACTACTACTGCTACTGCTGATGCGAATGCGACTCGTAGTGAAAATCGTGACGGGGAGCCTGAATGGCGTGCTGCGTATGTACTCGCCTACCCACAACGAGTTCAAGATCGAGCACCTTTTGCTAGAAGAGAACTTGCACCACCCGATTCTGCAAATTGAGATGGGCTACTTCATTCCGTACGTGCTACTGGCTGGTCTAATTAGCAGTGTGAGATTAACAGGATCTAACTTCGCGCGCTTGGCCATCCTCAAAGCAACCAGCACATGCTCGCGCTCGCGATCTTGCATCCTCGACGACTGAGCGTATACACCGTGGAGGGCGTCGAC
Source organism: Globisporangium barbulae (assembly GCA_023337805.1). Taxonomy (NCBI): domain Eukaryota; phylum Oomycota; class Peronosporomycetes; order Pythiales; family Pythiaceae; genus Globisporangium; species Globisporangium barbulae. The sequence goes on along the minus strand of JAADXK010000610.1, from coordinate 4,073 downwards.
GGCAGCGGCATGTCGGCGAGCTACTTTAAGCTCACGCTGCGGTATGAGCACCTCTTGGGCATCGACGGCGAGCATTTCACAGCGTTCAACATGTTCTGCGGTCCGTTCGGCAGCACTGCGAACACGCGCACCGACCGCGACCATCTGTGCGTTCAGTCTCTCGACGGGAGGCTGCAGTTTTTCGAGCAGGACCGCTTCGCGTTCATCCAGCCGCTGAATAACAGCTTTCTCCCCGGCGCTATCTGCTACGCTCCCGGAATGGACGCGATCATCGCGGCGACCTCGGACCTGCAGCTCGAGTGTTATCGGTACCAAGTGCTGGCGTCTGCATCCCTCAAGAAGAAGAAAGCGAACGCGCTGGACGTGGACGAGCACCCGGAAGCCGCGGGCTCTGGACCGAAGCTGATCCACTGCGACTGGAAGCTTAATCTGGGTGAGACGATCCTAGACATTCGCATTGGCAGGTGCTATTATCAAGAGAACGGCTCCACGTTCGACATCATCGTGCTTGGAGAGTTCACGTTGTTTGGAATCAAGCCGCACGGTGAGATCTACGTGCAAAAGCGTCTCGGCTTCCACCCATCAGCGATGTGTCTCTTCCCGCGATCGCCAAGGAACAACGGAGAGAGTGGGCTCTTGGACAACCTGCTAGTGGCGAGTCACTCGAAGCTCTGGACAGTGTTCAAGGACAAGACACTGATCTGGTCGGCATGTCCCTCGACCGTCCCAGTCGCGATGCACGTCGCAGACTTCGCGAACACGAGTGGCATGATCGTCAGTCTCGACTCGGAAGGAGCGCTGAGCGTGAACTATATGGGGACAGACCCGCCGTCTACGTCCGTGGTGACACCGGATGTGAAGGAAGTCAACTACGAAGAGATGGACGAAGAGCACCGACAGCTGCTCAACGTGATCCGAAGATCGCAGGGCGAGCGGCGTACTGAGCCAAAGGACCGTGTGCTCATTCGCGCTCAAGTCCCAACGATCTTCGACGCAGTCCTTGAAAGAGGTGACGACTTTCATCGGCAGAAGGGCAGCGGTGCATCAGCTTCAGCAGCTGACGGACTCGGCAAAGGCGTTCAGCTCACCATGAGAATATACGTGACCTACACCGGATCCACACGCGTGTCCAACGTCTCACTGTCCATCTTCGCGCCAGAGAACATCATTCCAAGCGAATCGTCGATCGTGATTGACTCGATTGACGGGAAATCGTCGACGCCGCTGATCATACCCATCATCTTGCGTCCAAACGCGGTCGTGATGCCCACGTCACTCGAAGTGATCATCTCTGCCTCCTACACGCTCGAGACTGGGCAACCGCGAGTGTCTCAATGCCGCGTGAAGCTTCCAATGTCCATGATGTGCCGCCTCGTTCCCCCAGTCAAGTCCAGTACGTTCAAGTTCACGCTTGAGACGAACCAAGAGCCGCTCGAGCTCACGAGCCTATTTGAAGAAATGTTCCACCAGCCATTTTGCACTCCAGAATGGGCGAAGCAGGTTGTCGGAGGCTCGGGTACGAATGTCATGAGCTTCCAGTACTACAACGGCGTGGAAGCCACAATCCTCGTGTCGAAGAACGCTGGTCGATATCGAATCCAAGCCAACGAGCTCGAGGCACTTTGGATGGTCTCAAATGAGCTTGTGGCGCGGCTGAAAGCCCACTTTGATGCGCGATCGCACGGGGCAGAGAGCAAAGACAGCGACAACGAAAGCGCATCAACTTTGGAGGTTTTCTACCAAGAGCCACTGCCGCTGGCGGATTTCTTTGGGACGATAGACACCCACTTCGCGCTGCGGAAGGAGAAGCTCGACCTCTCCGCCGAACTGAACGACCGCGCGCACCAGTTCCGAGTGATCCAGAAGCGTCTGCTGGTCCGCTACAAAGACCGCAACCCGGCCGCTGTCAATTGCTTGGACGTGCTGCTTCATGGCACGTACGACCAGCTGATCACGCTCTCGCACCAAATGGAGGACGTCGAGGTGAAGCTCGTGATCGCTGCGAATCGCCTCTCGTGCTGCGTGTACCTCATCCTCATGCTCATTAAGTATCGCTTCCACTTAGACGAGGAGAACTCGCGGGTGCTGCAGTCGTACCTCTCGCCGATTGTGAACGAGAGTGGAAATGGCGCCATCGAGCAAGGCTGGGAAGAGCGAACTGACAGCGCGATGACCGAGTTGCTTCGCACGCTGTTGGCGAAGCAGCCTCAGGCGAAAGATGCGAATAGCTCTGCTGCAGCAGCGGCAGGTCAAGCGAGCGACCTGGCGATGCCAGAGGACGTGAAAAAGCTCAAGAAGCACATCACAATCGTGTGTGATCGTCTTGGAAAAGGGGCGACACTGACAGGCAACGGTCAAGTAGGAAAGCCAAGCACCAGCGACTCGAAGGGAGAAAAGTGAAGAAAGGATAAGGAGAAAGGACGAAGAGCACCGAGTTTGCTGCTGTATGTAATATTCCGGATGATGATGAAACTGATGGCGACAGGCAGATACAGTGCTGGCAGGAGGTATAAGACCACCTCGTTTTTTAACCTCTAAAGCAGACAGCTTTTTGCAAACGTAATTACATTTCCCAACTCGCCTAACGAAGACCAATCGTTTGGTCAGCTCATTTCCGCGATCTGATTACTTTTGGTGACATAACAGAAAATAACGCCCCAAGCACCCGGAAGAAGATATAAGACCACTCGCCTATTAGCGTCTGCTACCCCTTTGGTGCGTTGCTTTCGACCGCAATGGCGTTTTATATGAAGAAGGGATGATTGATTGCTATGCGTGTGATTTCCAGAACGGTATAAGAAGAATAGCGATGCCCAGAGGGATGATCTGCCCGGCTCGTCTGCGGTGTACCACGCTGGTATACCGTGACATGATGTATACGCCAACGATCCAGCAACCGAGCAGAAGCTGGGGCTCTCGTGGTCTCGCGCTGTTGGATCTCTCCCTTTTGGATCCAGAGAGCTTCACGTGCCTGAGCAACAGCACTGATGGCAATGATTCAAGAGAACAGGAAAGTAGGATAACAGAAAGATAATGAACAGTTTGTATTTGGCTCCGAGAGCCACAAGAAGCAGAATTGGGAACAAGGGACAGCTCTATCGGGCTTCGAGAAGGGGCAGATTTCAGCCATGAGTGCAGCCAGAACAAGCCAAAGGGAGATCGCTTGCGTGGTTATAAGGTCCAAGACCGTAGCCCACGGGTTCCTGACCAACCCAGAAGGCTACAACACCGCGAGACGCTCCGGCAGACGCTCCAGCCTGGCACCAGCCACCATTCGCCGTATCGTCCGAGCACCCCAGACCGGCCGATACAGCTCATCGCAGCTCGTCTGCACCCTCAATCTCACCATCTCAGCTCGCTCCATGCGCGGCTGCTTGCACGCGAAGACACGCTGAACTGCGTGAAGCGCAAGAACAGTCCCGTACTCACGAAGGCCCACAAGCTGCCTCGCCTCGAATGGGCTCGCGCGTCGGTGACCCTTGGAGCCAAGTGGAAGACGGTGATCTTCTCTGACGAGAAAAGTTTAATCTCGGTGGCCCTGATGGGTTCCAGTACTACTGACACGACCTTCGTCGAGAAGACCAGGTCTTCTTGAGTCAAGCGAGAGGGGGTCGGTGATGGTGTGGGGTGCGTTCTCCGCGAAAGGTAAGTCTTGTTTGGCTGTCCTGTTCGGCAAGCAGAACAGCGAAGCATACGTGCGCACATTCCAGGAGTATCTCACGTCATTCGCGCAGCAGCAACATGTGATGAAGTCCTTGAAATTTTTCAGTGGGACCAGTCCCCAAGGTGTCCTGTCCGCTCGCAGAAGCCAGTCCCTTGCAAAGCGCAAGAGAACCGGTTCCAAGTTTCAAGTTGCTCGATCAGGGGGACTGCCCAAGCACCCTCAGGGAGTTTCCAGATCAGGGTGATTCACCATCACTCTGGTGACGAGATGACTAAGGATGAGTGCGACATCCACCAGCTGTTCAAGAATCGGCCACAGCCTCGTCGCTCTCCTTCAAAGTCTGGAGTCCAGAATGAGTCTGAAGTATGCTCAACCAAAGTCTGGAGCATTCCCGACCTAAGTCTGGAGT